>JAAGAY010148568.1:12432-48288 GCA_011801015.1 Ardeotis arabs | reverse complement strand
ATACATGTTGCAGAGTTTTGTTTACTCGGTTTTCAAGTAAATATCCTAAAATAAATGAAAAGAACAAATGGATCTCAACTGCATTCAAAATAAAGGGGGAAAGGGAGAATGTGTACAAGTAAAAATTATTATTGGGGGAAAAAATGTAGAATCATGGAATGGTTTGGGTTGGAAGGGACCTTAAAGATCATCCAGTCCAACCCCACTGCCCTGGGCAGGGACACTTTCCACCAGATCAGGTCACTCAAAGTCCCTGGCTTGAACAGGGATGGGCTATCCACAGCTTCTCTGGACAACCTGTGCCACTGTCTCATCGTGAAGAATTTCTTCCTTATGTCTAATCTAAACCTACCCTCTTCCAGTTTGAAGCCATTACCCATTGTCCTATCACTACCTGCCCTCATCAAGAGTCTCCCCCCAGTTTTTCTATCAGTCCCCTTTAGGCACTGGAAGGCCGCTCTAAGGTCTCCCCAGAGCCTCCTCGTCTCCAGGCTGAACAGCCCCAGCTCTCTTAGCCTGGCCTCACAGGAGAGGTGCTGCAGCCCTCTCATCATCTGAGTGGCCTCCTCTGGACTCGCTCCAACAGGTCCATGTCCTCCTTATGCTGCCCTTTAGTGGTATTTGCTCTTCTTCAGTGACCATTTCATTGATAATCCTCTGCAGTACTATTTTAGAGTATTTTTGCAGTAAACAAAGACCTGGAGTCATGAAGTATTTTGGTAGGAGCCTGCTTGATGAAGCTCCTTTTCCATGCCAGGGTCTTCTCTGTCGTGTCCATCTGCCATGTTTGATGGGTCTTTCTCAGCAAGGTCTGCAACGCACAGCTATGGGGTGTTTCTGATTGGCGCATTGCTGCATGGGTTTGGAGAACCCATCGATACATCAGAGGTACCATACAGAGCCCAGCTGACTGCAGTGGGAGGTTAGACATACAATTCACATACAGACATCTCCCTTCAGGCTGTAAATTTAGCTGTCTGAATGTTGAACTGAGCCCCACTGTTTCTGTTCATGATTTTCTTAAAGCCATTGAGTGGCAGTTGTGGTAGCGTTCCCCACCGTCTGGAAATCCAACAGAGGTTTTGCATGTTCTCGCTTTGAACTCGTAAGGGCTTTTGCTACACTTCTACATATTTTGATAAAAGAATTTGGCTTCTCCGGCAGGCGTGCCTTTTAGTTTCCCCGTGTTATGACAAGGGATGTATTTGACTCTGCTGGTCTTTTTGCTTTTCAGTTTTAGCCAGGTCTGCAAATTATTCCTTCCTGCTGGCAACGTGAATCTTGTTGGCTTCCTGGCTGATGGGAGCAGCACAGTCACAGTCCCAGTCATATTTTCTGCTGCTCAGCGATGCCTGGCAAAGTGCATCCCGCGAAATGCCACTTCATTTCATGTTTCTCAGTTTTAAATTCATTTTCACATTCAAAATATGGCAAAATTGTTGTTGCGCAAGACATCATGGCACGTCAGGAAGGATGCTAAGTCGTTCACTTAATTAGACGGCAATTGGTGCTGGCTGGAGTGCACCACGATGCGAAGAAGCAGTGTGTAAGTCAAGGGGACAAGCTACTCAACTGCTCGTTACTGACTCAGCTCCACGGTTTGGCAGCAGAAGTCACGCCGAGCGCTGGAGCACGGACTCTGGCTACTAGCGTATTGTCTGCCCTGGAGATGTGCAAGAGAATTACAAGTGCTATATTTCTATATCTTTTAATAAAATAGCACAATTGGAAGAAAAGAAACTTAATGCACTATTTCTATTCCGTCTCATCTTTAGTTACTTTTGGTTGTGTGATCTAATCGTGTCCATTTATTAATGAGGTTCCTCACAGCCACTTGAGGCAACGTCAGGAAATTGAGTGGAGGAGCTTACGAAGCAATTTAAGGCCAAATCCTGATTGCTGAACATAATGAAGTGTGCTAACTGATGCATGGAGATCCTGTTGATTACTTTAAACAATCTTAAATGAAAGAAGACAAATGACCCGTGTGGGTGCAATTGATGTAATTGGTCTATGAAAAGATACTTATAAACCAAAAAAAAAAGTTCTTTTCCCACTTGCAAACGTGGGTTGTTATTTATTTTTTTCTTTGCCTAGCTGGAAATATGTACAATAATGTAAGCGGCTTTCTCATGGATGCTTCTACATCCATGTAGAAACATGTTCTACGTGTTTTACAATGAGGGTGGTGGAGCACTGGCCCAGGTTGCCCAGAGAAGTGGTGGATGCCCCATCCCTGGAAACATTCCAGGCCAGGTTGGCCGGGGCTCTGAGCAACCTGATCTGGTTGGAGATGTCCCTGCTCCTTGCAGGGGGGTTGGACTGGATGGGCTTTACCGGTCCCTTCCCGCCCAAACCACTCTGTGATTCTAATTATTTCACTTTTTATTTATGTAAAATACCTTGTATTTTAGATGGATATAGCCTTTACAAAACCCAGCATTTTTTAGGGTCTCATGGCTGAAGATAGTTTCATTTGGCACATTCATTGGGAAGTGTTTGTTTCCGTGCTTGCAGAGTTAGTGAGGGAATAGAGGATACGGTTATTCGTTACCATCAGGCCACGTGCGTTAGTTCGTTACGGCTTCTCCCCTGCAGCATGGAGAACAGGGTACAGACACGGTCCCAGCCTCTGACGCTTCCCTTTGTGCTGCCACAGGACAGAATTTCACTCTGTAAGTTTGACTTCACCAACTCTTGTCCTTCTTCATGTCAACCAGCTTGATGCTGGTATGTCTGTGACATTGCAGGATCTGCCATTTCAGTCGATGCCAGTAGCCTTTTTACTTGATGGCAATATTTGGGTTTTTCCATTTTTTTTTTAATTTTTATTTTAATTTCCAAAAATGCAGAAATTTTATTTTGTGCAAATCATGAAAGAATTAGTCTTCCTCATTAGGTCTCCACAAGACTCATAGTGGTTACCATTAAAATGCCGGCATGTACCAGTGGTGAGTAGTTTTGCATTTATTTTTTATTAATGACCCAAATACGGTTGTATATTTTTTTTCAGTGCCTTGTTAAATACAGTAATGGTCAGAGAGAGCAGCGAGGTAAGTGCTTGTTCATGACTAAGTGAACAAAACTGGGAAGAACAAGCAAACAGAACCGCTCTCCAGGGGATCCTGTCTCAGAGTGCACGAAAATTCGGATTTCTGAGAGTTATTTTTAAAATTCTTGACCTTCAGGAAATGGTTCGATTTTACCATAAATAAACAATGAGTTTCACATGCCAGTGGGGGGGAGTGAAGAGATTCTTCTCGTTCTGTCAATGGTTTTAAGCCGCAGAGCTGCAGAGGCACAAACCCAGGGCTGCCGAGCCCAGTCGGGAACGCAGAACGCCTGACACAGAGCCCTACAAAAAAAAAAAAATCAATTAAAAAAAAAGGCGCTATTTCTCCTTTTCCTATAGGAAGCTTCCCCACACTCCCTGTGTCACCTTGGACAGGTTACTCACTATTTCTGCACTTGGGTCTTACATCCAAAAAATAGGAATTTGTCCTTTTTTCCTGCCTCTGTTACAGTGACGTGATTTTCTGCTCTCTATTTGGAATTTGCGTGATGGCTCACCCGTGCAAATGAATTCGGTATATCAGCGCTACTGTAGCGCAAATGATAATTAATAGTGGGAACGATGGATAACCAGCATCTGATGGCACGAAGGAGGGTATTTGCAGATGAGAAAGGACAGGCTAAAATTGGATCTCTGAGCAATTTCCCTGTTTTGGGGGTGGCATTTTGTCCTGCGTACTTGCACAAGAAAAAAAAAAAGTTATATATTTTGCTCTTTCTTCATTTTCATGATCACAGGCTTCGCTTTTGGAATTTAGTGGGGCTGGATGGCTTTCTGCGCAAGCCTGAAGTTGCTGCAGGTTAGCATTCCGTAATTATTTTTGTCATAAAGATGAATGCCATCCTAAAAAAGTTGGAAGCTCACAGCACCTTGTCTTTGATATATGAATATTACCACTTTGAATTTGGAATGGCATTATGGTTTATGGTTTTATGACTATGAGACATTTCTTAGTCTGTGATTCAGAAATACATTTCCTACACATTTTGAAGTAACTTTTGGTCTTTGACTTTTTTTTTTTTTTTGGCTCGTCTTTGGTTTCAAAGCGCTTATAGAAGTAAATTTAAGAAATCGTAGGATTTTAGAGATATTCATCACCAAACTGAGGTGCAGAGTAGTCACCTCTAGTTTAATACCCCGCAATGTCAAGGAACGGCTGCGTTGCATTAATTCATTCCAGTTCCTGCTGGGAAATCACCGTGCCCTCATGGGTAGCTGATGCAATGGGAAATAGTTAATGCCTGTTACATTTTCTAAATTGTATACCCTTCTAGCTATACAAAGATCATGCAAATGTGATTATTTGAGGGAATATATTCGTGGAATTGTAGTAGGTTTTAAAATTACAATAGCATCATTTTGTTTTCAACGTGTTCCTCCCCTCACCCCTAGCTTTCCAAAGCAGTGGCGGTTCGGCGTGTTGTGATAAGCGCTACTTAAATATGTTGGGGAAAAAGAAGGAGTAAAATGGAAGGGTGCCCTCTAACGTCAACAGAGCCCACCAAAGGGGACTGCGAAGATAGCGAAAGGCTACGGAGGGCAACTTGAAAATTTGGGGATTTCAAAAGCATCAAATGGAGCTGAGATGCCAGGACCCAGTAAAAGCCAAATCTGAGCCTCAAATTCTATTTACTGGTTTTGAAAATCCTCCCCCAGGTAAGGATTCAGCCATTCCCTCACTGTCAGTGACGTGGCATGCATATCTAGTAGTGACTGGGTCTGAGCAAGGGGAGAGCTTGTGGGCAAGTAGGTCTTCAGGTTTATTTTAGCAGCAGAAGTCAACTGGCACCAAGTGGCATGGAGCAACAACTGAACCGCTCTGTATCGTCATTGTGGTGGTGAAGAGTTTAGAGAAGAGATCCCAAGGTTTTCTGGTGTTGGATAGGTGAGAAGACCGATGAGATGATGCAGGTCCTTGAGAAATGTGATAGTGTAGATATCTTGGCCACGTCACAACCTCACAATTATGGGATGGGAATTGTCACTCATGCTGACTGGGGCCCAGTAAAGACTTTGCAGAAGGTTGCTGATCTTTACAGCAGCTGTGTTAAGTTACGCCATCCTGTTGCTATCAGCTCCTCTAGCTACTTGTCTTCCTACAGAAGATACTTCAGGAGGCAAAAGAAAACAGTACCGCTAGCGATAAGAAGAAACTCAAAGTGTTCATTTGTGGTTGTCTGAAAAGCCGTTCTCCATGAAAAGATAGACTCTAAATATGAAATATTTTATATTATAATGCCAATTGTCAAAACACATAGATTAAGTAAAGTAAACATATATTCCAGTTGCAAAAAGTGTACTGTAAAAATGTTAAAGATAACAAAAACCATCCCAAAAAGGAAAAAAACCCAATATTTGCATTAATATATGCTAGTGAATAAATAACAAAGATTAACGAACACAAGGCACGAGTCCCAGTGCGAGTTCCCCCGCTGTTTACACACACATCATCTTTCCTGCTTGTTTGTGATTTGTACGCCACTATATTTTGGGAGTTTGCTTTCCATTGTTGACTGACAGCAGACTTCTGTGGATTTCATGCTGGGTTGTTTATGGCGTGACTACCAGTTCACATGCTGGCGTCTCTCTCGCCCTGGGATCATGGCTACTTAACCATGGAAAAATACTTGCGGAATAAACATGAAATGGGTTTCCACAAACAGTCCTGGCTGCAATGCTTAATTTTATGACCGTTCAGCCAGCTCACAGGAATATGCAGAGGGAAAGAACACCAAGGTGGATGCAAATTCGAACATGATTGAAACATCAATCACTTATTCACTGAGAAATATTTACAGTATTTTCCAACTTGAGAAAGAAAAAATAATGAAATGTGCATCCTAGGGAGTTTATGGGCAAATTTTATTCCAAATATTTGCCATCTGTGCAGAAATTGTTCACTGATCCAGCGTTGAAAAAGGGGAGGAATGAAACAAAACCCCAAAGGGACTGAAATTTCGCTGGCTGGAAATCTCCTCCAAACAGTTTTCCATTGGAAAATGCCAGATCATAAAAAATGAAGTGACCTACGAAAATCAATCAATCCTGACAAATCCGCGGCGAGGAAGATTTCCTGCCAGCTTGCCTGTCAAGCTCCCTGGTCTGCTTTCCTTTGGGCAGCAGATCAATGATCCTTGCCTGCCTGAGCACCTGGATGGGTGGCCAGGAGCTGCAGCTGCTCGCGCCCAGCCCTGGAAGCAGCAAGGAGCTTCAGAGCCATTGAAGTCAAGTGTCACCTTGACCTTTCTGTTAAACTGAATGAGAAATTTCCTCTTTTGAAGTGTCATACGTGCCTGTGTTTGGTTTTTCCTGTTTAGTAATATATTCTTTTAATCTCAGGATTCCTTGAACTGGAGTTTCTGGCCTACTCTACACAAACAACCATAACCTATAGAAAAGATCTCCCAGTTTAGCAAAGTACCTAAGTGCCTGTTTCTAAAAGATCAGCACATTCATTGAAGTTAATAAGCATTTATTCTTTGTTTTTTCAGTGATTCTCAGATAATCCAAAGCAAGCTGAGCACTCATGGCGCTAAAAAGAGAGAGAAGCACCCGGCCTTGGAGAGCTGCCATCTCAGTTGGCCATGCCCAAACTGCAGCGCAGGTATTTACGGTGGGTCATGAGTCTCTCCGAAAGCTCATTAGATCCTACATGGAAGCATTAGCCCTGCAGCTACTGCACCTGCACTAATTTAGGTGCAATGGGGGGGATGTAAAGGGAGAGCATGAGCGTGGGGGTGCAACGGCGGGGATCCGCCGTTAACGGCCCTGCTGGCTCCGCACCCAGGCTGCTGAAGGTGTTTATGCATTATAATAAGCATTTATTTTTTTATATCTTAGCTATAGCACGATGTGATTCCCAGCCATAAAGGAGGTGTTCCGACACGTATTGGCATCGGTTTTGGGTACATATGTGTAGGCTTAAGATGCCCGTTAACAGATGGAGCTGGTGCAGATGGCACGGCTATCACATATGGGGAGGAGTGTTTGATTCCTCCGAGTAGGAGTGCGATGGTATTCTCAATCAGAGGGGTCAGAATAGCTTTCCCTTATCACTTAGTGCTCTTGGTACTTGTTATTTTGGGATGGAAAAATCTGTAAATATCATGCGTCAAGGCTCATTGCAGGAAGCTTGGGTGGGATGGGCATGTGAGAGGTGTTTCCAGATAAAGCAGTCTGCGTTCTGTAGGTTATTTCTGATAAATGCTGATTAATTGTTATTTCTTTTTAATAAACACCACAAGGAGAGATGAAGCTCTCCTCCACGCAGCTACGGTCTGGTTTAAATTAAGATTCAGGACAGCGATGGGAACACGCCGCTGCTGAATGTGTGGGGAGAGCAGGGAAATATTGCGGTGCTCTCCTTTTCCAGAAACAATTTCTAATGCTCTCTTTCAAAGCACAATGCCCAGTAGTGGGTAGAAACCAATATTAAATCTGTCATGCTTTTACTTCATTCTTAACGTCTGTGTTCGAAATCTAAACTAACTGGCACAGAAAAGCAAGGATCCCTCTAACACAGCAGCATTCCGGCAGCATAAACAACAACCAAGCTGGAAAGGGAAATAAAACATCTCTGTGCTCTCCTGACATTACATAACCTGTTAAAAGCAGAGTATTCTGCGGCAGTGACTGAGTGGTTTTATTTCTCGTGTGGATTTTCCTAGAATTTTAATGGAGGAAACCAAGTAACAAGTAAAATTCTTCCACTTTAATAGCTGAGAGAATGGATTTTATGGAAAATGAGTGCAATACCTTTTATCTTTTCCTAATGAAAACACTGCCACCAGCTGGTTAATAAATGCTTTTGACGAGGGTTTTTACACAGAAAGAATTACGCTTTATTTTTAAACCCACAGCTAAGCTGGAAGTTAGGTCAATATGTTTTCAGAATAGAGAATGCTGATTACCTGTGCCCTCCGTTACTTTTTCAAATATAGCTACGTGGCGATAACGCCATTAATGCTTGTTACCTTCCACAAATTGTTCAGCAAACCTTGGCAGAGAAAGGTGGCTGCCACGTGAGGCACTTTTACCATCTTCCACCTTTGTGAGATGGTGTGACCATCTCAGACGCTGTTATTTGCGTTCAGGCATTTGCAATCTGTCGAAATTAATTTGCTCCGCTTTTTCAGAGTCACGTTTTTTTACTGATATCCAATGTTCGGCTGAGTCACTGCTGATAGGGGCTGGGATAAAACCCGACAGCTCTGTGCTGTGACAGTTGTATAGAGTGCAGTCATGGGTCTTGATGTCAAGACGTTTGGATGGTGTCAGAAATGTCATCAGCTCTTTACGCGTGATTTTGCTAAAACATCAGTAGCGGCGAAGACACTTTGGCAGCGTTGACATTTCAGTGGCCATGTTGGTTTTCACTCCTGTGCTTGAGACAATTCATGTGCTCGAAATGATCATTTCAGGGTCTCTGCAGGCTCGAGAAAAATGCAGTTTGGCTTTTGAAAGTTGCCATAACAATCACAGGGAAAAGAAATCGTGTAAATGGAGGTTGAGGTCCGGAGGCATAATTCTGTGCTCAGGAGGGATTCGCAATTGATCTTGTGTCTGAGAGAAAGTGGATATATTGCAGTCTCAGAAGTCGCCAGTCTAATAGTAGATGTGTTTCATATTGCAGTACAACGTTTTCCTTACAGCCGACAATCTCCTTTGGCCTCAGACTCAGGCTGTGACTTTTTGGGTTTGTTGTGTGGGTTTTTGTAAACTCTTTTGGTAAGTTGAACCACGAGGAATTTCAGGGCTCCAAGCACTCCACGAAGCACTGACCTGTAGTGAGTATTTGACACCCACTAAACCCCTACGTGAGGCTACGGTACAGCCTCTCTTCTGCACTGTCAGCAAAGGATGCTCCCAGGCTTTTGGCACAATCCTCAGTTCAGGGCAAGGAGAACAGCAGCAGATGTCCCATCGCCCACACCAGTATGGCTGGTCCTTTCCTCCTTTCCCTAGGCTTCCAACTTGCCAAATGGCTAGCTGCTTCCAGCTTTCTTACATTTCAAGCATATTCCAATTAATTAGTACTAAATCCAAATGATTGTTTCAATTTCTAATAGGAGGTATCAAGTTTTCATTTTAAAATTAAAAAAGAAATGGCACTTTCTATATAGCAGAGCGTTTGAACTGGATATAAAATATATCCATCTAATCCTCTCTGATCTGCAATGGAAGCTCCGCCGAAAGCTGTACGGGTTGCGTGGGATCTGCGGGTTACGAAATGCTGCTGCCGATCCTCCTCCTGCTCCTAGGTGCTTTCGTCAGGAAGCGGGAAGCACAGCTGGCATGGCTTCCCGCGGTGAGGGCCCCTCCTGCCGCTGAGCGCAAACCCTCCATCTCCACAGAGTTTTCCCCACTCATTTCAGAGCTTTAAAAACTACAGTGGGTAAATAGCAACAGACCCATCGGGCGTACAGTGGGTCTGTATTTTTTCATTGGCACACAACAGTTTCCCTAGGTTAATTTCCCAGCTTAAATTAAATTAACTCTTTAATTTCCTCAAATGTGTTTCAGCGTTGTCACACAGGATAACTTTATCCATAATTAGGACTGAATAAGTATCCCACCAAAGCCAGACTGAAGTCCCCATCTGTTGTATTTCAGCAGTGGCTTCTGCTCCCAGCTTTGGCACAGGGCATATTTAAAGGACAGTTGAATATTGTGAAGCATTGTCCCAGGGTGCCCAGAGAGGTGGTGGATGCCCCATCCCTCGAAACATTCCAGGCCAGGTTGGCCGGGGCTCTGAGCAACCTGATCTGGTTGGAGATGTCCCTGCTCCTCGCAGGGGGATTGGACTGGATGGGCTTTGAAGGTCCCTTCCAACCCAAACCATTCTATGATTCTTTGTAAATCTTCAAAGAAATGTTTGCTGCCTCGTTCAGCATAGGTGTTCAATCACGGTGTGGTCTGGAGTGCGGTGGGAGTGCTCCCCTCCAGCATGGTGTTGGGTAAGCGGTGGGGCTGGCACCAGGGATGCACGGCGGATCACTGCGGGGTGCCCAGCGATGCACTGGTCCTCTGTGCGTGGTGGACCCCCCTTCCCCAGATGTATCAGCAGGACGAGGGAGTAGCGTGTACCTTGCACGCCGTGGGGAGGCCCTTTAAGCTGCTGTGTTACCTTCACAAATGAAACAAAAAATTCAATTACTGAAAATAGCAGGCTCCCTTTCTTTTGTACTGCCAAGAGTGGAAGAGTCTTGTATTGATTTCTTCTGAATGTCAATATCACAGAAGAAACATTGCAATAGAAACAACTTTTTTTTTTTTCTTAACATGCATACAAGCATAGAGAAGTTTAAAATAAAACCCCAGACCTCCTGTTTTGAAATGTAACTTTCAGCAGGTTGTACCCAACACAGAAAGCCGATCCAAATCTGCAAATGCTCCTGTTGATAAAGTAAAACTTTCCATCCATGGATGAAACCTCACCTGTAGATGAAATCTGTCCAACATTTGAGGCAAAGAGTCAAAGATCCAGCACACCTGGGTTTCAGGTATTGCTACGCATCTTTAAGATAATATCTTAAAATCTCTCAGAGCCAGTTTATCAGTCATGAAAATCTGGGTAATTGTTACCCCACAAGGTTCGCCTTAAAGAGGAGCAGATCTCTGGCTGCGATGTCTGCAAACAAGTCGGCGACAAGTGTGCTGGTTACCACCAGAGTTCAGGCTTGTTCTTAACATCCGAGATGTGCGTGAGTGTCTTGAGAGCTCATTAGGCCTAATCTAACACCACTTGTAGTCAGCAGAAGCCTGAATTAGCTAAGGACTGGTGCAGGACTTCACACCATGTGAGTACCTTTGCTAAAGGCATTGCAGATCTTCTTGACTTGAAAGTAATTCTGAATTTGCATTAAAAATATTTACAGGTAATACTCCTGGACTGGGATCTTTATGCTCTATTTGTATGTATTTTTTTTATTTTAGGTAAGATCTTCCATTAGAAAAGGTAAGAACTAAGAAAATAAACCAATTTTAAACTCAACACTTTTAAAATTAATTAGATACAGGAGCCATCACGAGGGGAAAATCAACACACTGCATTTTCTTCTGCATAGGCTACAGGTTCCTGCCAAGCTTTTCCTCTTACCTTAACACTACCAAGACTTAAAATAATTCATGTCATTGGTTTTAACAAGAGGTAGTGATAAAATTTTAAACAACTCCAAGTCTTCCACAAGCATTACGGTCTCAAACCAGCAGCCCGCGAGTCCTGCTTGGCGCTCCTTGTGATGTATTATTCTCCCCAGACAAGCATGTGCTGCAACCTTCCGTGATGTGAGACCAAATTAATTGCTCCTGTTGTTCCTTGGAAACTAACATTTCTCTAATGATCCAATATCTCATTAGGCAACACTAAAATACTGGTTTTGCTAAAGAGCGGTTTGCCCAGGCAGGACCTCCTTGGCACATGATTTGTCGGGAGCTGACAGCAGGCGTAGTACCTTAAAACATCAGAAAATTGGAACTATTTTGTCTATGAACCTTCCGTACGCTAAGTGTGTACTATTCTTCATATCTATTAAAATGCCGCAGCAGAATATTGCTGTTCAGCAGTAACGACAAAACAAACGCTTTCAAGTCCATTGGTATAATTGGCTGCAAATGTTTTCCTCTGGGATTAAATTCAGGATGTGCAACGTTTTACACATTGGTCTGGATTATGTCGTGTTCTCCCAGTAGTCCCATTAATGTCAACAGACCTCTTGAAAAATAAGGTGGTGCCAGTGGAGCCAGCCCCATGCCTTGCCGGGGATGCTGCCGAGACGGGCAGCAGGGCCACCTGGCACAGGAAAGGTAAAACACATTAAACTCCCCTATGGATGCTCTCATCTAGGAGGAGAAATTTCTTAGTTCGCTGTGCTGTAATCCTGCCTTAGAGAGGAGGATTAGAAGAGGATTAAGCTACAGTGAACCAAGGTCACTCTATTCCCAAATGACAGACTTCACACAGAGATTTAGCAGAATTTGGAAAATACCCGTTGACTTCACATGGCCGCGTGGCTTGACCCGTCTTTCCTCAGCCTGCCTGCGTAGACACGACCTTAGCGCTGGGGGTTTCAGATACGTGGCTTTCGGGTGGATGATCTTTACGCTTTCTAATCTCTAAGGGCGTGGGATTTGGGATGGCCGCAGGACAGGCAGCATCTCCACCAGCTACCGTGGACGTTACCTCACCAGAGGCAGAGCTGTTCCCCTGCATTATGGCCAACCTGAGGCGGGATGGAGCTGCAGGTGCAAATACAGTAACCTGCAATGGGCCATGGCTGAGGAGGAATGGCAGTTTTACTGAAAAACAAAATATAAATATTTAATCTTTTTTTTTTCTAAAATGTTATTGACGCCTTCTATTGTTGGGATCTATTTCATCATCTGATAGGTAAGTGAATATACACTGCCTGCGGCAAATAAGGGTCCAGATCTGGTTCTGAAATGAAAAGTTATCCCGTAATTAAACAAAAAAAAAATGAAGTATTTTCCATGTAAAATTCATTACAAGGAGATATTTAGACACTTGCCTCTTTCCAGCATCCGTGGAGGTCATTCTAGATTCTGATGTTACCACTCAACAAAAGGTAATTAAATATTTGAAGTCAGTTAATCAGCTGAAGTGTAACTCAGGATATGAAATGGCTAAATCTAAACTGAAAATGTGCACGTACGTAAGTAGCTTTCGTTTTGGGGCAGGTACGTGCATTTTGCTATCGTGAGTGCTTTGTTTTGCTGGACACCGGCAGCCAGGCTGGTCTGAGTTACCTGGTATCTGGTGAAGTCTCTTAGGGTAATTACACTTTTAAATTCACGCTTGTGTGTGTCTCTGACTGTCTGGGTGTATATAGATCTTCTAAACGACAGATTACCTAGCACATTTGAGAACTCTGTGTTATACGATAGTTTATCACGAGCTACACAGTAATACTAATTGCACTTATAATTACCGTAAAGTCTGACAGAAGAAGTAGAGCATTTAAGGGATGGATTGCGATCGCTTAGTAAGCACAGATTACTGATGAGAAGGGCCAGATTTTGTGTCCCAGGAGGACGCGCTGGCTGGAGCAGGCTCACGTGGGCTGGGACTGGTCCTTGGGGCCGGTGGAGCCATCTCCAAGCCTTCACTTCAATCGTGGGTCTGCCCAGGGAGTACGTGCATATACAAGGCTGAACCAAACCCCCATGGACTGAGTGTACCGAGCCTTCAGTTGATACTAGCAGACTTTGGATCAAATCCCAGGACAGCAACCGGAGTTACGCAATAGCGACTGTTTAATATTCATGTTTCTGCACAGATCTCGTTAGCTGTCCTTGCATTAGCTCCCCGATGTACAGGGTAATTGGATACTTTTCATTTCAACAAAAAAGAACATGTTGACTTTCAGTCAAATTCAAACAGACACTTTAGGGTGAGATTTAGAAAGCTCATCCTGGAAAAAAAAAAAAATGAAAATTGTAGTGTGTCAGGCATTACAAATATCTTTATTTTCTCTCTGTCTGTTTCTGAGGCTTGACTTCTGATTCAGCACATTAACACCTGCAAGAAAAGCTGTTTTCCCAATGTTCTTGGCAGATTTCTGCTTGGGATTATTTTAGATTGCAATGTTTTCTTGCTGATAAGATGTAAATAAACCCATGGGCTCCTATTCCCCTTTGATAAATGAATTAATAGAATAAAAGATGAAACAGTCTCTCTTAAAAAATGTTTGCATACATTACACAGTTGTGAAGCTTTCTGAAGGTTACTCATGCAAACATGAAAGTGATGTTCAGCTGAAGCTTTGCGTTGTCTTTTAGCAGGTTACCAGCATTAGATTATTAAGTTGACTTATTTTCCCAAGTCCTCCTTATGGATACCTGGTCAATTTTTAAAGTGGAAGAAGAAAATATCTCCATGTTTAGAGAAACGATGGGCTGCAAGCACATCTGCTCAGGCAGTAGGTAGCCTTTAGCAGAGACTTCTGCAAACAGAGCTGTTACTTCCACAATAGATTCATGACAGGTCTAGAACAAATATTCTGACAGCGAATCAACTTCTGAATTGTGTGAGCCAAACACTTGGAAAAAATGCTTTGTGTTGACTCAGTCAAAGGTTTTCTGCGTTGATTATAAACTCAGCTCTTTCAGTCTTCAAACTCTGTGTTCTTCAGTGCAGCCTTTGTGTCCTCATTGCAGGAATTTCTTAATGCTGGAAGAATCAGTTAACTCGTACGCATTTAACTCTCATGAAAAGCCTTTCATAGACTACAATGGGCTTTGGATCAGCACCTTAAAATTATACCTTAGGAATTAAAATGTTTTCATATAAGAAATTATTCAAGATCTCCCAGGCTAACAACGCCCACTGGTTTCTGTCATGTTTCCCATGGTAACATGAGTCTTTTATAAAAGAGTGAAAAAGCTACCCTGAGGTGGGGAAAATAAGAAGAATGGAAAACATAGGCTTATGAAACCACTTGTTTCTCAATGACTAACCAGAGAGTGTGTGTCTTCATTACATCTTTCTAATCCAGGCCACCGTTGGCAAGGGGATGGTTGCAGTCTTCCATGTGTCGTCATGTACGTTGTGCTTCAAGAGAGATTTCTTCTCCCGGGTGGCTCTTGCCTGACGTACAACAGTAATACACAAACAAATACGGGGGGTTTTGATGTTATGAATCAGGAAAAAAAAACCCATCCTTTAAAAGAAAAGCCGGAAGAGACTCAAGAGATGGTTCAGCCCCAGATCTTGTGTTGCCTCCAAGCCAAACCATATTCTTCTAAGTACCAAGTTAGGTAACTGTCCTGCTGTGGCAACAGCAAAAAGCAACACTGGAGCAACTGGAAATGAGGAGGTCTTGTCTGTCGATGTGGCTCTTGGAAGATGGATTAGGAATTCTTAAAATGTCTCATGTTGCCTTTGAGTTGATCTCGTTTTGCCTCATTTTCAGTGGACAAGAACAACTGGCTGCTGGTTTCTCCCCTTGAAACAGCCTTCCTCAGTCTTCTCTTTCTTCTATTAAACAAAAGCAAATCTTTCAACTTTTTCAGAAAAGTCATGTTTTCTTGAAAGTTAAGTCTCCCTGCTGTTCTCCAGCCTCTACAGATCGTCTCTGACCTTTCTTAAATTATTTCATCTCTTTTGTAGCAGCCACAATACTGGCTCGTATTCAATATATCATCCTCCCACTCCCAGTACGTCTTGAAGTATCGCTGCATGGAAAGCTACTCCCCCGCCTGAATTTCACCTTTCTGAATGTGCACCATTTCCTCATTTTACTATGGTAATTCTGAGGTTTGGTTGTTTGGGTTTTTTCTATGTTGTGGCATTTTAATTTTTACAGCCTACTCTCTATTGCTGTACGCAAGTCATAAATGAAAATACTGAACAGAATTAGACCAAGAAGAGATTGCTGTGGATGCACACTGAATTATCTCCAAGTGTAAAAGCAATTCATTAATTAATTTCTGAGGGTAGAAAATACCTTTTTTTTTTTTCTCCAACAAACATCCAAATAATTGAAATCTTGCCGTTACTGCCAAAGATCCTGTAGAGCTGGAGTTATTCACCATTCACTCAATGTGTTATTTATGTGTACGCTGCGGTTCCACATCACCGATGCCAGTCTGCTTGCTGAGTTCCTGTCGCCCTCATGAATGTTGGAAAATACATGGAAATAGTGCTGTGCTGATCTCAGCACTCACTCGGAAACATCTGTCTTTGTAGAGAACTCCATAAATTCCACATTTCGATTAGCAGCCCGCGTACAACCCAAGACAAGAGGCTAACGGATTTTTCCAGTTGTACTATAATCGATCGGTGGTGGAAGCTCCAGGCTTTCCGATTCGTGCACAGGTCACATTTGCTACAGTAGCAATCACTTGAATTGCTCTGTCATTCTGTTAAGAAAAGGATGAGACAGAGTACCAGCAGGAAATGTGAATTTAGGGTGGAATCCATCTCGTTTAACTCCAGTCATTTAAGAGCTGGATGTCTGATTAAAAAAATAATCTCGCTCCATCTCGCGTCGAGAGAGGCTGACGCGCCCAAAGGCAGTTCACCTCAAGAGGATGAATCATCCTCCTGAGTCACATCCATCACCGTATCATGTAAGAAAAGCCTGGGTGACACATCGGCTCCGTGTTTGGATGTTCAGCCTGGGGCGAGATGAGCCCAACCTTCATCGCTCACCCTTCAATCCCATGCAGCCCTTGCGGGACAGGCTCTTACCCCAGGCGTTAAATAATCCAACACGTTTGCTTTTGGATGGACACAACATTTTGTTTGGTTGGTTTATTAATCCCCGCGAGAGCTTATTACAAAGTTCAGCAACTGACACTGAAAAAAAACCATTCACTTCCAAATTTCTATGCTGCAGCAAAACAACAAGACATGAACTATGTCATTAGCTTTGTTTTTGTCATCTTCTGTCTTTTAAAAGATTTTTAAGGCTTTGCACATAAGGCAACTGGAATTGCTACCATATTTTGAAGCAGGTGACATTTCTTTATCAGATGTGCGAGACAGTTGATGACTCTAGTAATGCTCTAATTATGTGCGGTGCGTTGTCTCTCAGTGCGGTATGAAAATGCTTACTGCATCATTAGCTACCTTGTTGTTTACTAAATGTCTTTTATAATACTACAGGGGCCCACACGAAGGTTGTGCCAGTGATCGCATGCTGAATTTCTATTTTTAGGGATTTATAACTCAACCATTTATTTTCACTTCAGGCTGAAATCTGGCATACTGATTCTCAGCTGAGGCTGAACTTAATTACTAAATTTAAAAGAAAATATCCATGTGGATGGATTATACAACTGGAGTGTGGGCTTTTTTATCACAAAGGGGGCAACATTTTCCAGTATCTTTTATTTTTGCTTAGAGAAGAAGACTTTTAAAGGAAATGTTTTAAAGCCTGAGGTCCAGATAGCAGTCTAGATCCATCAATATGCCGGAGCGGAGGCAGACGTGGCTCAAGAGAAGGTTGTAGGGGGTTTGGTTTATAGCAAACCTCTCAAGGGATGTGTCCGCAGCCCATTCCTCGGTGGTGGAGACCAGGGATGCTGGAGGTCCCCAAGGAGCTGAGGTGGGTGGGCAGGTGCTGCCCGCCGCTCTCGCCCAGAGTAAGTCACAGTCGGGCTGGTGTTCGAACTGCCGTTGAATGTTGAAGACTCAGTGTCTGATGGAGACGATACAAAACTGGCAGCAGCAGTTGTGGCACAGGTGTTAACTCCAGCTTCACTGTCCGCCTGACGCACCGTGTTGTACAGCGAGAGTTAACAAATCACCACAAATCTTAAGCTCCCTCTGACGCTGACGAATGGTTCCAATATCCAGTCATTACGGGGTTTTTCTGTCATTTTGAGGGTAATAACACAATGCTTCTTTGGGATCCTTAGAAATTATTTCATTTGTGGTACGTGTTGCTGGTTTTCGCACAGAGATAGCAATTTAAAAATATTAAAGCCTTTAATTGCTCAGAATGAGGTTTGCTTTTGCTGTCTCCCACAAAGGTAGAAAAGAAAGAAAAGGAAATTTCTAGAATAAGGTGTTATTTTCATGCTGTGCATCCCAAGCACAGATCACAGTCCCCAGATAGATGGAAATGTCACTTAAATGTATGCTGTGATGGAAAGAATGGTTATTGCCCTATGCTACCTCTACAGCTGCCAGCAAATCTAAAATAAAATTACAACAATTTAAAAATAACACAAAGAAGTTATTGGGTTTTTACAAACATATCCAAACGTGACCGCCTGCAAAAGGATTCATGTTGCTGGTGGAGTAATTAGAGCGGCAATTTGACACATTGTTTGGTCAACATCTAATATTGGTAATATTTTGCCAAGTGTTATAAGTAATTTGTAAATAATCTGAAAAGATCATTTAATGACTGACTCAGCTGGTGCTTCCCAGAACATTTTTCATTAGTACATGACTACATAGTCATTTAAAAAAAAAAAAAAAACTTGCTGTAATTTCTTCTAATTTTGCAGAGGAATTAATCCTTGTAAAGTGAAGGACTTCCACTTTGAAAGCACTGCTGTGTTGACCCGGTGGGAGTCATTTTGCACGAGGAAGAGTGACAACGCGAAGTATCTCATCCAAAGGAAAAGGCAGATGCGTGGGGAATGCTCTCAGTCAATGAAGTGTCCCGTTAAAGATAGATGTTACAAAAACGTAGCGTACAGGGCATTGCACAGCTCAGGTAGCGGATGTGCGGTGGTGCAGGACATTGGCCTGGGTGGGAGGGTGGTCCAGGAGGTAGGAGACCTGCTCCTCCTCTTGGTTCACTTTGCTTGGCTGTTGGACTTGGGGCGTGCCCTTCAGACCCATCCATTGACCTTATCAAGACTCTTGCATTTGTCAAAATCTTCCTATTTTGATTCTTTCTCTCACCTCACGTCTCAGGGCTCTGCAGAGGCCCAGAGTCGCTCCAGGGAGCACGGTGGGCTGCAGCAGGACCTCTCCGTGACGCTTCAGCCGTCTGGTGAATACATTTTACCGTTAAAAAATGCCCTGGCTGGTGATTTTGGGTGGGAAGAGATAGTACATACAGATCAAAAGAGTGACTATAGTTTTATTAAGAGTTTTCAGTAAGTCAGTTAAATTGAGATTACACACCAGATGATTAAATAATTAAGGTATTTAATTATCCATCTAAAATTCTAGACAGAACTTTCAGTCATAATCCTCTATGACTTAAAGCACTGCCCTACTCATCCTCCACCTCCCCAAATTATGCAGTTTTAGTTCTCTCCAATGACTTGAGTAACAACATGACAGTACATTTTGTAACGAACCTTCCATTATCCTTTTTGTTGTTTCAAAATAGATTTATAAAAATGTTTTTCTTCGCGTTTTCAATTACAAGAGAAAGCTGTACATCATGTGGGTGCCTCACATAATTCAACTGATAATCTCAGCAGTCAATTAAATTTTACATGCTTCTCCATTAAATACTTATTTTACCACAGTAAATAATTTAATGTGTTTCCATTAGAAGTGTCTCACATCACAAAGTTTTCAATCTTCTTTTACAATAAAGTCACATCATCCTATTTATTGAAACTGAAAGGGAAGAACTTTTATTTAAAGATTTTTTTGGCTAGTGCATCTCCTGCTGGTAACTCTGCATGTATATTTCCATTCGCCATCTTAGTAATATGTAAAAATAGAAGAAAAATAAATTAAAAAAAAACCAAGCCCACAAACCTGAAATCAAGAGATAAAACTGAAATACAGTGACAATTTAACAAAACCCTGCGTCAATTTCTACCCTGAGTTCCTATCCAAAATGTGTATCTACTTACGGTCACAATTAGTAACGACCAGTATAATCCTAGTCACAGAATTACTCCGAGACACTTGGATAACTTTCCAGAGCAATCTTCTTCAGTGCTGACCCTTTCTGTGCTTGACCTTACCCCAAAATGCTCTTAATTTGCTGTTGCCTTTGAACAAGGGAACTTTGGTCTGACATAAATTTTCTTAAGGAGGAGTCAGTGTTCGCTGGGAGCTACTTTTCAT
Organism: Ardeotis arabs; assembly: GCA_011801015.1. Taxonomy (NCBI): domain Eukaryota; kingdom Metazoa; phylum Chordata; class Aves; order Otidiformes; family Otididae; genus Ardeotis; species Ardeotis arabs. The sequence continues at coordinate 28,702 of JAAGAY010148568.1, read as the reverse complement.
AAACAGGCTGAAAGCTGAGATTTCCCCTCTGTAATCTGAAATCTGCCGGGTGACAAACTAGGAATTGATTAGAAAAATACTTAGAGAAGGGTGGGAAGAATATTTTTAGCTGTCCTTTTTCTTTTTTTTTTTCTGGAGGAGATAAAATCAAAAGCAGCTTAAATATTGCATTGAGAAGATATTAGGATATTAGATATCAGGTACATTTAGATTAGATATTAGGAAAAAATTTTTCACAGTGAGGGTGGTGGAGCACTGGCCCAGGTTGCCCAGAGAGGTGGTGGATGCCCCATCCCTGGAAACATTCCAGGCCAGGTTGGCCGGGGCTCTGAGCAACCTGATCTGGTTGGAGATGTCCCTGCTCCTTGCAGGGGGGTTGGACTGGATGGGCTTTACCGGTCCCTTCCCACCCAAACCATTCAGGATAACCAATTTTTATTACCACTACCTTTGCCCGTTGCATGACTCCAGCACAAACATAAACCTCTTCCTGTCCTTTTTCCTCATCTGTGCATCTGAACTAGGACATCTGAAACCCAGACACTGCAAAAATTATAGCACATATTGCTCGTCTGGCTTGGGATTGATTGCGGCACGCAGGACAGGACCGTGCCCATTAAGATGCCTGCTAACATCCGTGGGGCTTGGCCTGCATAAAACTTACAAGTCAGGCTGGGAAAGGTCAACACCAAAAAGTTGTTTGTGCTGATTGTTAATAGACTAACAAGCTTTTACAATTATGTAAATGGGCTGGAAAATATTTTGTAGACGAGGATGTGCTGCAAATTCATTTCATGTATTTATCTCATTAATTTCATAGCATGAGTTGAGTTTTCTGAGCGTCATTCATGAACATAAACCGCTTATCCCTCCATCATTGTCTTCTCGTCCCCTTTTTGGTTACAGGCTTTGCTGGCCTGAGATTATCGGAAACTCTTTGGAGCGTATTTGGCCAGCATCCAGCACGGTGGGACCTGCTCCAGATTGGAGCATTGTCACTGGGAAAACAATACTCACTAGCAATCGTGTGCAACATATGGAAAATTATGATAAGAATGCCTTTAAAGCCTTTTAATTAGAGATGATTGTGAATATACTGTTGTCCTGCAGAAAACATTCTTGAAGCCTGTGAGGAACTTTATGGGTATTGGACCAGCTTAAAGGAAACGTGCTTATTTCTAATTAGTTTGTATCAATTGAAAGTTTGTAATTAGTTAGTCCTATGTTAAAAGGAAATCTTTATGTTAGCATTCAGAGCTGTTGTCCTCAGGCATTCTCCTATGAAATAATTGCAGATGTAGAGAAATTAATGTTTTCCATACTTTGAAGCACTTAATTTACATTTTGACTTAAAACCAAAACAATGGTCCTTATAGATTAACGAGGAGTTAATCGGGAGGGATGCTTTTTGGCGAATGTCATACTTCAACAGCCCTCTCTGTCAGCAGAAGTGGTGTTTGAACAGGGGATGATGTCCCTGTCTGATCCAGAACGACACTGCTGAGCGGATCCTGGGAATGCCAGGCACTTAACGATGCACGTCGAGCATCCGCAGGAGCAGGCTACTCCTCTCTTACACTTCCTACAGTTCCTACACACTTTGCAGAAGTCTGGGTGGAAGGTTGAATAGACTTCAGCAACATAATTGAAAAAAAGAAAACTTGATTTTTTTTTTTTTCCTTCAGATTTCTCTGATGTTGGCCAAAGAAGCACTTTGGAGATGAATATTCTGCTTTGCTTGCTGCTTCGGTCAGCTGCGGGGTGGAGGGGGGAATTTTGCAGAAACAGGAAAAGGGAAGCTCATTTTATTCTTGTTTTGTATGAATAAAAATTACTTTGCATGACAGAAAATGCAAGCTGAGGAGTACAAAAAGGGCAAACTGAGGACGCAGCTTGTGACAGATGTTGCTTCTGTAAAGAGAAAAAAAAACTGAGGTTGCTCGGAAAGTAGAGCTAATGAGTAAACACTGCTAATAAATAAAGTAAATAAGTATTTTACTATGTGGGCGTAAATAAGCTTTACAGGATAATCCGAGACAAGGTTTTAATAGTTTCTGTGTGCATTTTGGTATGCAAGAGGGAAACAGGAGAGCGCTGGCTTGCGCTGGGTCTAAACGTAGCCCTTGACCCACGCCACCGCGTCCTTACGGCTCCCCGGCATCCCTGTTCTCGATGAAAGCTCTTGCACAGACCATGCCAAATCGCGTGGACGTGGCTTCTTCACCCCTTGCTCTTCATTCCTCCTGGGTCCTGGCTGAAATGCTGTTTTGGTGAAGAGGTGGGATGGGAGGAGGCTGTGTCCTTACTATGGGTTAAGTCAGCACAGCAGGGCAATAAATCTGTACCGGTATATTAAAAATGTGTAAAACCAGTTTATTGCTTGATTTCAGCACCTCTGAACTCTAACTCTGCATTGCACCATATCACAGGACTGACACCTCTGCAAGGGGGACGGCCTCCCGTGCCAGCAGCGGTTTGTCCCCCTCCACCCTCTCGCAGAGGTCACCTGAGGAGCAGGATGCCGAGTTCCAGCCCATGCCAGCTCCTTGCTTCAATCGGTCACCTTGCTGTTTCTCTTTTGTCAGCCACACCAAGCTGCTGCTATCAGCTCCTGAGTGCCAAACCCAATTTTGGAAAGATGTCCATCTCTCTAATTAATTAAAAACAACTTCTGCAACAGTGGCTTGTTCCTCATTGCTCATGAGAAAAGCCAGCCCTTCTCTCTTGAGCATGAAAATGGAAAGTGTAGCTGTTCAAAAGAATATCTCTGCTCCTTATTCCTCCTGAAACGGTGAGGAGATCCCAAGGCCAGCCCCGCTCCTGTGCTCTAGCACATTACGCCGTTTGTGGTGGTGTCACCTGCGCATCCCGTGGGCTTGGGCCAGGCACTGTGTCGGGGCTGCTCCCCTGCGGTCCAAGGAGCAGCTGCTTTTCCAAAAATCCTCCAGTTTGGTAACCAAAGCCGCTCAGTGGTTTTAGAGCCGGGGAAATGGCCTTCATTGGGTTTCCTAACTTATCCCTTACCTGTGAGTAGGACTTTTGGTTGGGTGGAATAAAGAACTATACACTGAAAGTGAGGAAAAGACAACTAAACCCTAAATGAGCAAATGGAAAATCATAGAATCACAGAACGGTTTGGGTTTGAAGAGACCGTTAAAGCCCATCCAATCCAACCCCCCTGCAAGGAGCAGGGACATCTCCAACCAGATCAGGTTGCTCAGAGCCCCGGCCAACCTGGCCTGGAATGTTTCCAGGGGTGGGGCATCCACCACCTCTCTGGGCAACCTGGGCCACAGTGCTCCACCACCCTCAGCGTAAAAAATTTGTTCCTAATATCTCATCTAAATCTACCTCCCTCTGTTTTTAAAGCATTACCCCTCATCCTATCACAACAGGCCCTCCTGAAGAGTTTCTCCTCGTCTTTCCTGTAGCCCCCTTTAGGCACTGGAAGACCAGGGAATAGTACTCAAAAGTGAAGTTGCGTGTGGAGCCATGCGCACTCAGTGGCATGCTCAGCCTCCTTGTCGCTTGCCTTTGCGGCCGACCATCACCTCTTTGTGCACAAAATGGGTCTCTTCTGTGGTTTTTAAAATGCACTGCATACAAATGCATAAGCATCACAGGATATATGTCCAAACTAAACAGAACCTCATGGAGGGTGTTAAATTAAAACCAAACCCAGGAGATACAAGCCCTTTAGCCCAGCGTGATGCAGTGGAAGTTCCTGTTCTGTGCGGCGGCCCAGCAGCACGAGCGGTGACGCTTCGAGAGGCCGTGGGTAGACAACTGCCTGCAACCACCTGAGATGCACAGAGATGTCTGCACTAAATCTGAAATATGAAAACTCATGGAGTCCTAAAAAAAATCATCTCAATTCTGGGCTGCAATAGTCCACCGAATCGCACCGTACACCACAGAGATAATGGTTCACTGCTGCTTACAGTGCCTCCATTTTATACGCTTTCGTTTCTGTGACTTCCATCTGCTCAGCATTCACACAGAGCCCGTTAGATGATGAAAACAGCAGATTTAGGCTTTTGGGTGGTTTGGGTTTTGGCTTTTTTTTTCATTTTCTTTTTGCTTACACATAAAATAACGGTAATAGTCTTTAAAAGCTGTTATTCCCCAGGCCAGGAAAACACTCTTTAGCCACCTGCTGTAAAGAGTATGTTTGAAATACAGCATGTTCTCCACAAACAGTAACCCTCGCCGCTCGGTAGGTCTTGGCTGCGCAGCCAGCGCGTTGCAGTCGTGCTCGCCCTCCGGCGGTACCTGCCCTCTGACACCTGCGGGTGCCCACGCTCCTCCTTGCATCGGAAATGGTTGGATGTGGGGTCATAAGCGCTGGCTTATCGCAGATTTCGCAGAGGGAGGACTGAGCAAGGAAATGTATTTTGAAACAAATTTACCTTTTATGCAGAGCTGCTGATTTTTAAATGTTAATATCTTAGCTATTTATTTAGTCAAATGCGCTATGCACTTTATTTAAAACTCTGTCTATGGCTTCTAGGATTTTATTAAACATTTGTTCAGACAAGCAGAATAGAATGATCAGTTCCAAACTTATGTTTTTTTTTCTTTGTTATCCCATACATAAGGGGGGAAAAAAAAAATCAAGAGACAAGAATTAAACTTTTTGGGGAAAATAACTTCTCAGCAAAGACTTCATACCCGTCTCGCTCTAATGGCAGTGTTGTGATTGATATGAATGAGTTATAAAGTCCCTAAATATTTAAAATTTTATATGACATAGTCATATTTAAGCAAAAATAATAGTTTTGTTATATGCTACCACATGGGCTCCCAGTGAAACAGGGCCTGGGACTGTACTTTGTACCTACAAGGAGTGAGCAAAGCGCTGCGTGCTCTTCCATGTCATGTCCTGGCCGTATTCTTGTTTCTTTTGTCTGGCATAACACAAAAGGGAATGCTGTGGAAGCACCCCGGCTGTCTTCAAGTGCAGGAGATTTTGCACGGAATTCACGACGATGACTTTGGAAAGAAGATTTTGCATTTGTTTCGTCACGTCCCGCTTGGGTTGCCCCTTCCACTGACGGGTTCTTCTCTATTGTTCTCCCACAATGTTCAGAAAATAGCAAGTTGTTGTTATTCAAATAATTGCCATTCAAATTCCTTACCTGACATTAAGAAATTGCACCACTTAGATATTGTGCTGAAGTAAATTTTAGATGTCTACATTACTCCACATCACCACCTCACCAACAGCTCGCATCCCAGGTCCAAGGAGCCCAGGGAGTCGGTGTGGTCTCACCAGGCCGTTTGCTTTACCAACTGTATTTTGTAACATGCTGTGCCCTGTTATCCTGCGGGCGTTTGTGGGCACATTACAATTCTCAGCACTTACTCATTTTTATAGGAAGGAGAATTTGTGGAAGAAGGTCAAAGAAGATTAAGAAGGGACAAAATATCTAATAACTACACAACATTGGACAAAAATAGGAGAATGATCACTGCTCATACTGTGCTGTTTGATCTTATTACCTCGCATTAGTGGAATCCATAATTTACAACTTTAATAAACGCCCAACCTCTTTGGGCCAAGATATACGTTGCTGTTGTTTTTATTAGCTGCATAATAGGAAGACGCTTTGTGCAACATAATTACCCTGCAAACATCTAATCAATTCTAGGCTATTTTTAATGAGCAACTAAAAGGGACAAAATCAGAAAAACGACAACCTTGAGATGACGTGTTTTCATCTTCAGGTTTCCAGTGTCATCGTATCGCCGTCAAGTAGAGGTCACTCCATCCTGGAACAGATGTTGAAGAAATGAAAGGCTCCAAGTACCAAAGTTCAAATATGAACCACAAATTTGTTTTGAAAGCCCAGGAGAATTCTAGAGAAAGAAGAGATACAGTGTGGTTCCTAAATACACCACTGAAATGGGGCTCAAAGACCATGTGTAATATTCCCAGCTCTGCCTGTGAATGCAGAGCACAATTTAAGCACTCACAGCATTTCAGAGAGAATTAAACCTTTGCCACACACTTCTGTAGGACGACTTTGAGAACCTCAACACAGGCAGGACTTTATTACCTGGCTATTTGACATACCTGTAACCTGGTGCTGCTACTGAGTATTTCTGCAATTCTTAACTATTGTGAGCTCTTCGCATTCTAAAAAGTAATCAGTGAGCAGTATATCACATTGTTTGAGCGGTCAGCCACCTGCAGTCTCACTGTTTCTCTTCTACAGCTGAGGTCTCTTAGCTCAGCTCATCTTCGCTCCGTTCTCCGGCAATGTCAGCGTGCTGCTTTTCAGAGCTAATATTAAAGACGAAAGCAATGGGATGCTAACACATGTCAGCGATGGTTTTGCATGTTATCCTTGACTTTTCCAGTTCAATCCAGTCTTTATTTCAACCGTTTAAACTCCCACTGCCTTTTCTTATTTTGCTGTGTAGCCTGCGTCTCACCACTCTGAAGATGTGACCTGATTTTTTCTCTTGTATACACAGCAAATTTGAGTGATACATCTTCATTTTAAGGCCTTTCTGGCCCAATCCATCCATCTACCTATCATCTCTCTCACAGCACAGAGCCACAGCATCTGCACTTATCCAGTGAATGGTGCTGACTGCTGATGCTTAACAGACTTAAACAAGCTTTGTCCTCTGCTGCAAAGTCACCTCGCTGTCCTCTATCTTTCTCCTTACTCTTTTATCTTCTGGGATGCCAAAAAATAATTCCTGCTTTTCCATGATGACCTATATAACTTTATTCCTTTTTGGTGCCTCTGTTTTCTCTTCTGTTATTCCTGGGCCGTGTATTTTGAGGGGATGAGTAGTCACTTGCGTGTCTGGTCAGAGCCCTCCTCTTTGGCCACCTGCAAGACAAATGCTGTTACTGCTGCTGCTACCAATCATAATTGCCTTAGAGAATTCCCATTTCATGTGCTAGATCAGGGCGGATGAAGTGGGGGGATGTAAGAAATACGAAGTGTCCAATTGCCACATCTTGATGCCCACCACAACCACGTACAGGATTCCGTTTGGCCTACTGTAAATTCTGTAGGCACTTCTGGACGTGTCTCCAACAGGCCATGGTCAACCCTCACTTATCTGTGCTCTTTCAGCACGAATGGTAAGAATTGCGTGGGAATTGCAGAATTAACTTAAATAGACCTACAATGCCAGGCAGATAGAAGACAGACAAGAGCTGGAGAGCCAGGTTATAGCCTACTGAACTGCTCTTTTTCTCTTTGTTCCTTTATGTTTCACACCGCTTACCAACTCCTGATTATTGTCTTAAGGTACAGTGGGTTATTAGTTAAGCTAGGAATATCTGGGAATTTTCTCTCATTTTGCACAGCATATACATTTCTTAATATCCCTCTATCCTCTCCCTCAAGCTCTAGCTCAGGTGTTGGATGCACCAAACATCTCCCCACTCCTCACCGCCGCGGGTGCTGGGAGTTACAGCTCTAATAGGTCCTCTGCCTCTGGCACTGACGGGCAGCAGCTCCTTCCCTCTTTCCCTTCTGTCCCGGTTCTGGCTAGGATGGGGTTAATTCCCACCTGAGCTGGGAGAGGAGCTGGAGCTGGTGGCACCTGTGGCTGGGACACAGCTGGGACAGGTTACTCGTTACCCAACAGCTGGGGTGTTTCACCCAAATTGGCCCAGGGGCTGTTCCACCCCATGGGGCTCCTGCTCAGGGTATAAAGTGGGGCTGGGGCTGAGGGCCAGGTTTGGCTGCTGGGGAGGGAGCTGGGCCTCAGGATCCCCTGTGAGCTGTTGCACTGTAAGTTACCTGCTTAAGTATTTTCTGTTACTGGATTTGTTTTCCATCTCTGATTTCTCTTCCTCTGCTGTTCTGTTAAACTGTTTTGATCCCAACCCAGGAGTTTTGCCTTCTTTTCTTTCCTGATTCTCCTCCCTGTCCCACTGGGGGGGTGGGGGGGGCAGGAGTGAGTGAGTGACTGTGTGGTGTTTTAGCTGCTGAGTGGGACTAAACCATGACACCCTCTTACATCAATAACTTTGGGGCTCCTTTTGTTGCAGCCACAGCTCTTTCTCTCCCAGGTAGTGCAGCATGGAGCTGGCTAAAGGGTTCTGCAGCAACCAGCCTCGAGGCTGGGACAATGTATCCATCCCTGGAAATATTCCAGGCCAGGTTGGATGGGGCTCTCAGCAACCTGATCTGGTTGGAGATGTCCCTGCTCCATCCAGTTGGACTGGGTGGCCTTGAAAGGTCCCTTCAAACCCAAACCATTCTGTGATTCTAAGATGCTCAGCACCAGTTGTGAGTTTGGCTTTGGTTTCCCTGGCAGCCTTGGACCCCATCACCCGGGGAGCAGGAGGCGAGCGGTGTGGCGGGCAGGCAATAGGCATGTCCACGCTGCAGTAAGGCCAACTCAGGCTGTGGAACTGGCAGCAGGAGAAGGACATGGCAGAGGAGCCAAAATCCCAAAGGGCAGACAGCGCCAGTGCCAACCCAACTGGAACCGCCGGGCTCAGGGCCAAAGCCAGTGGGCACCTTCCCTGGAGGCAAGAAGGAGGAACAATATGATTTTTTATTACCTGTGCAAAGCCTCGGCAGGAAAAATCATTCCCTTTTTTGCAGAGGTTTGGGTTTGCGTGCGCAGAGGTAATTTCCCGCAGCCTTCGGTGCTGGGTAGCGAAGGCATCGACTGGTTTGTGTTGAGTGACAGACCAGCCTGGATTTGAAGACAACTAAGGAGGGCCAGCAAAGATTAGAAAATGATCATATTATTCTGCTTATAAAATGAAAAGTACGTGGCAGACGCTGCTCATGTCACTTAGTGCTGCTGCCCTGAGATGCATTTAGCAGCTGAGCAGGCCAGCGTAGGGAAGGCTATGCGTAATATGTACTGCCCAATTTCCATGCATTGTTTAACTTAATAAATCTAATTCACTTTTCCACCCACTATTTAATTTAATTTTCATGCATGTGATGACTGGAATACAGCATTATCCTGCCGAAGACCAGGTAGAGGTCAAGTGAATGTCTGAAAAACAAAATAAATTACAGAGAACACTGATTGCCTTATTACAGGTTTTATTATCTTGTTTATAGGAGGAGTGACTTTTGAAGTGGCTGTTGATGATTTTAAATGTTTTCCTATTTTTGGAATAACAGAGCTCGTACCATGAGAGAAGACAACCATAACCTCTGCGTGCCCTTGGAGTATTTCAGCGTTTTGTTGATGACAAGCAGAGTAATTAACACTGGGAAAAGAACTGCAGGTAAATCATTTGCACTGAGTCATATCATGCAAATATTTCCCTTTCTGGGCTTGAGGTTAGGCTGAGTTTGGGCTCTGACAGAAATCTGGGTTTTTTGCGTTTTTCTTACGGGTGGTGATGGTTTCGTTTGATGTGTGTGAGAAGCAAATCTCGCGAGAATCCAGGATGGGCCGGTTTGTGGGATTTTTTTTTTTTAGGAGTTGCTTTTTGTTTTGCAAACTTTGGGGAAAAAAAATCAATTAAGGCTTTTTTTAGTTTTTTAGATAGACAGATATACTTTTCCCAGTTCAAAAGTTAGCTTTCTTATTTCTCACCCTGAGGTATTCAGATACAACTAGGAAACTGGAAGAACAGTGAATACCACCATGGACCTTTCAACAAAAAGTGCAAAGCCGTTAATGGCTACTAATGTGAAAGTTTTACATTGGTAGGATTTGGTAAAACATTTGACTGATCCTTGGAGTGACTGTGTTGGCACCATGGTTTGAGTATCCAGAATATGTGCAGTAAGAGACTGTAAAGTAAGTATTTGAAGATTTTGCTTTAGTTCCATATCTCCCATAAAATGAGAGGTGTTTTTTAGCTACAACTAGTGATCTTATGGGTTTTTGTAGGTTATATGTGTGCGTAGCAGATTGTCTCTGAGCTTCTTGGTGCTTAAGACAGCATGATAGCATGACACTGAAGGCAACGAAAGCCAGAGAGTTTTCTCCCCTTAATTTAGTTTTCTGCAGGCTCCCAGCCCCAGCCACATATCTTCCCTCTTCCATAGACTGGGTCTTGGGGGACATCAGCCAAAGCTCAGAGGCACTGGCCCAGGACCCACGTGCCTCACTGGTCGGGAGGGTAAAGCAGCCCAAGAGCTTCCAAAGTGTGCAAGCGCCGTTGTGGGATTGTTCACTGTAGGGCTGCAGTGTCTCTGGAGGAACACATCACCCACAAGGCTCCTCTCCATGACACACCGTCCCATAGATCCATGACACACTGTCCATGGATCCTCACGCACGAGAGCATTGTATGTTACCCGAGTGAGCCACAGCTCTTGCACCACCTTACACCGGTCCATCACCAGAGCAAGCTGGTGCTCTGATGATGTATTAGTGTAATAATCCAAGCAAGGCAGCCCAATGATATATTACTCAAAAGATGGCACCATTTAGGGAAGCAAGGCTCCAGGAAGATATTCAGTGTAATTACAGGCTGCTGGCTGACTTTAACTGGCAAGGAAGTCAGCCAATGTACGCAGCGTATAACGGGAGCCACCTTCCCAGCCTGGGCTGGCAATGCCAGTACTGAAACAGGGTTTCTGTCAGTACAGCGGTAAATGTTCACTGCTCCTTAGATCCTGGGGCTGCCTTTCAGTTTGCCCTGGTCATTCCATAGAAAAATTTAGATATTGGTTCCTCTAGGGACTGCTGGTGGTACTTCAAATTAATTTCTTTGTGAAGCCATGTTTCTATTTCTGCTATTTTCTTCAGTTTTCTAATTTGCATTACAGCAATGCCGAATATTACTTGTAACCCATCCTCAGAAACAACCTTCACTTGTCTGGCTTTCACGCTGTGTTGTGGCACTTTGGTACCTTCCCGGTGCAACGTCATTCAAGTCGGTAAACATGAGCAGAGAGCAATTCTCTTCTCTGGATTTTTCATTGGTCAGAAGTCTTTTCATTATGGGAAGAAAACTGCTCGCCAACTATTTCAAATTTATAACAAGCACTATGTTTTTGCATAGTACAATTTTCCCTGTTAAATCCCAGCTTTCTGAATCCCTACTCATCCGGACTTTCTACGGCGGCGAATTAATCATATCTCATGAGAACAAAATTAAAGCACTCAAAGGAAAAAAAGTAGGTTGTAGAAAATTTAGAAATAAAAATTATCAAATGAACAATACTTCTTTTTATCTCTGACTTCTGCGAGTCAGTGAACCACATTTCTGACACGGATGTGGGCTTATAGGGGTTGGCATACTGGGGTGTGAGAAGAAAATAGAGCTGAGGCGTCACCCTTCCAGTGAAGGGCAATAAAATAATTAAACAGCCTGGGGGCGGCTTCAGTTCCTTTGATTCTGGAAGTTTTTTACAAATAAATGTATGAACTTATATTTAACATTCTAATATCTATAACAATAACTAATAGCATGAGTGCTTCTATCCAAGGCCTCAAAGTGACTTTAGAGGCAATTAATCCCAAGAGGCTGTAAGTATTAGCGCCATCCTTTATACAGATGAGATCTGAAGGAAAAAGAGCCTAATTGGCCCAGCCAGAGCTGTTAAAGTAAATGGGACGTGGGATCTTGGAGTTTGAATTGGGTTTTAGTGACTTGTACAAGACCGTGGAGGAAAAGCTGGACAGCAGGACGTGGGTTACCATCACCTTTTTGTTGGGCTCTAGTGCAGCTCAACACATTATTTGTACAAAGATGGGTGGGGAGCGTGTAAATTTGTCACTGTGAGGAAGGGAAGGTGATGCTCTGAAAGGTAAAAATAGCTTTTGGGCAGCTTGGGAGTGAGAACATGGGCTTTACTCAACATCAGGAACGTACTGCACTTGATGCATAAATATTTTTCTCAGAGGTAACGTCCTTGACTCCTTTTCTATAAAAAAAAAAAAAATGCTTCAGCGAACAACTTGTCTTGTAGTTTCCTACCAGTTACACTGTATACAGCAAAACATGATGTAAAATAAATAAATCTGATATATGCCGTAAAGCACAGGCACAATCTTCTTTTTCAAAGTGAAATCACAGACTTGCTCAACCGTGAAGATGATTTCAAGTTGATCTTGTATCACTGGATCCTTTGCAGGAATTGCTTACTACAACATGCATCAAATCCATGTGCTCTGCCCTCTGGGATTATTTATTATCTACTTTATTACTTTTATTTGTATTTTTGCAATGCAGTGTATAGTAAAATGTTTACCAAAAAAAGGCTGGAGAGGGAAAAGACTGGGGTTTTTGGCATTACTAGCAAATCCAGAGTTAGGATATACTGTAAGGAACAGTGAAAAGACTGTTGGTTTGGTCATCATGGTGAAGGTCCTGAACCAAGAGCATGATTTATAATGCTAATATATGAGAACTCCTCAGCAGTGCAGCCAGCTCCAATGTTGGCTGCAAACTTTCTCTTTTCTAGATCACTTTTCTGTAACTACGATAGAGGGAGGTAGATTCAGATTAGATATTAGGAAGAATTTTTTTACGCTGAGGGTGGTGGAGCACTGGCCCAGGTTGCCCAGAGAGGTGGTGGATGCCCCATCCCTGGAAACGTTCCAGGCCAGGTTGGACGGGGCTCTGAGCAACCTGATCCGGTTGGAGATGTCCCTGCTCCTGGCAGGGGGGTTGCACTGGATGGCCTTTAAAGGTCCCTTCCAACCCAAACCATTCTGTGATTCTATGATACGTCTCTGTACCGTAAGTACTTCCAGATCATCAGTTATCAGTTCCTTGTTACAGTTTTTCTACTTTCAGATTCCCACCCTGCACGTTGATTAGGCAGTTACAGCTGTTTACAATGTGCAAAATGTTATATTAAAAATTCTCCTCTCACTGAGGCTTTGTTCAGGGTCAAATAACTTTGCAGAGCAGCAAAGGCAGTTTTGCAAGAAAACAAATCCCACTTATACCGGATTAAATACCCGGCAGCCACTAGTAGGTCATGAACTGACAATATTAGCAATACTCCCTGCCAATGAAATGAGGTTGGCTTTTCTTTCAGCTGCTGATTTGGTTTTATACCATTTGAAAAATGAAGAATTAAAGGTGAGCGGTTGAACATACAAAAAAAAAAAAAAAATCTGCTTGATAGTGTTTGTAAGATCTCAGGTGATTGGCAAAATCATTACGAAATTTGACCCAGACTTGGGAAAACAGGTTCGTTTGGGCTTGAAACAACTGCCAGAGGTAATAAGGTCAAATGCAATTGTGTGCTGCTAATGAAAGTGGACTTCAAAGAACCATAAGCAACCAGCAAAGAATGAAATTGTCTTTCCCATTTTGTAGCTCAAGCTGCCCAAAAAGGAAGCCAAAAGCATCTAACGCCCAGCTGTTCACACCTTTTCCTCCAAGCGAGTGGAGAGAGGTTTCCAAATGATGCTGACAGCCCAAGGAGCGGTGGTAAGGACGGAGCTCTGCTTCGTTTCCCTATATTGTCCTTCAGCAGACGATGGAAACTTCTGGACCAGTCCTCCCTGCAGATGGAGAGTAGATCAGCAGGAAAAGGATGGAGAGCCAAGGATGCTCAAGCCTTCTTTAGTGAGATTTTGGTAACCATACCCTCTTCCTCCAGGTACTCCCTGAGCACCAGCTGTAGGAATGAGGTTGGTATTATATATGTAACACCATCAAAAAGCATTTTTTCCATTATTATGCTGAAATTTGGGTGGAAATCAGGAAGGTGTCCCTGACTGAGCAGGTGTTGAGCTCCCAGCTGGCAACCTGCCTCCTTCTTCCCCTCTTTGATAGACGGGCTTCCTGGCCGGGGAAACAAATGGCTTTTGGCTACGGTCCGGCATAGCAAGCCTTAGCCAATCTGAAAATAAATCACAGCGTGATGTAAACACTCATAAAGACTTCCAAAAACAAAGCAGGTCCTCGAGGAGACATTCTCCTCAATGGCTTTCCATCAAACACATGTTTTGCAGTAATTAATAGCCTACTTAATAATGAATGCAAACCCCAGCCCTCAATAACCCGCAAGGGGCTCCGTTGTGAACTGCTGCCCTGTTTGGTCCAGGTGAGTAGTGGAAAAGGACATGCTCCTCTGGAAAGGAGTAGTTAACCCAGTGATTTTTGTAGACCACTTCTTGACAAAATGCCCATAATTATTTCACTTTATAGTGTTAAAGTAAATTTCTCTAGAAGTATATATAGACATAGATATGTAGCTATCTATAAGCATGCTAAGTACTAAGGTGTGAAATATTTGTACTATTATTTGGGTCACATTTTCATAAATAAGTAGCTTTGTTACATATAATTAATGAATTTATTTCCATAAAATTCATAAAATTATTTCTTTACATTTATCTCAATAAAAAGCAGATGTTACTCTCCCAGAATTCAACAAACCTATGGTATCCGTAGGTATGAACACCAGCAAACTGGAAGCGCCTCTCTCATACCACATCCCTGATGAACTGAAGTAAAACAGGAAATAAAAGAGGAAATAGAGATACAATATACAGAACTTTAAAATATTTGTATGTCCTTTTTTCTATAACCTTTGTTTTTATACAACGTTTTCTAAGTTTGGCAGATCCCAAAAGATGAGAGTTGAAATACTGAATGCTATTGTGTTTGAAAAAGTTATTTGAGGTCAATTTAGATATTTCTGAAAGGCGTTAATTATAATTTGGTTCTTTTTTTTTTTTTTGAGGTCACAGCATTAAAGCTGACTGGAATTATAGGTAGAAATAGGTGAAAGATGGTACCAGTAACATGGTAGAGCAGTGGTGGTCTGAAAAACATGCTGCACGTACAGAATATAGAACTGCAAAAGATTTTACTAAAAAGCCCAAGTCTTTAGGATGGAAGAAAAAGTATTTAATGGGCAAAAGAAGACAAATAAATCAATGCATTTTCCACTTTTTTTTTAGATAGATTTTCCTGGTGGGCACCTCATACGCCAGTCATAGGGGAAGGCAATGAGAGCTTGGCTGGAGCCATTCTCATGTTCACATTGCTGGTGAGTGATTTTGATCACCTTTGCTCCTTGATGATGCTGCAGGGAATTTATTTTTCAATACAGCATCTTCTGAATTTCAGGTCTTGATCTCGGGGAGGGGAAAAAAAACAAAATACCAAAGTCTGAGTGGTGAGACTGAAGGAAAACTTAATGAAGAAATGTATGATCTTATCACGTTGTGAGGATATTAATATAGCTTTGTGCTTACGCTTGTCAAGCTACAATCTTTTACTCAGAAAGGAGCAAAACTGAGCTTTATTTTATATATAAAAGTTTTAAAGCAGTTTGGTTCTCCTTGATCCTGATTTCAGAAAAAGACTGCTGCCTCTCTGCTGCTTTTTGCCCTCTTTGTTTGAAACGGTGGCTGTGACCGGCTGGTCTTGAGATGCTAACCTCTGGTTCTGCCTTCGACCGATCGCAGTTATTGTCACCTTTTAATTCACCTTATTCACAGAACAAGGCACTAAAATACTAACTGTATAAAATGCTGAACGCATAGAAGACAAGCACAGCCTATTGCTGAGGCTCCTGTTACAATTTAAATTAAAGAAAAAAAAATAAATTAACCAAATGATACCAAGGGATAGTAAGTCCACCTTAGGTGGGTGATGATCGAAGTCAGGTTTCTGCTTTGACTTCTCCAAGAAGAACAGGATAGGATCAGATCGAATAGACTAGACCTTAACTAGGCTAGACTATTTCAGTTGAAGGGACCTACGCCGATCATTCAGTCCAACTGCCTGACCACTTCAGGGCAACCAAAAGCTGAAGGATGTTACGAAGGGCATTGTCCAACTGCCTCTTAAACCCTGACATTCCTGGGGCTTCAGCCGCCTCTCCAGGAAGCCTGTTCCAGTGTGTGACCCCATCTTGGTATAGAAGTGCTTCCTAACATCTCGTATGAGGCCAGGCTGAGAGAGTTGGGGCTGTTCAGCCTGAAGAAGACAAGGCTCCGGCAAAATTTTATAGTGGCCTTCCAGTACCTAAAGGGGCCTACAAGAAATATGGGGACAAACTTTTTAGCAGGGCCTGTTGTGATAGGATGAGGGGTAACTGTTTAAAACTAGAAGAGGGAAGAGGCAGGCTGGATATAAGGAAGACATTTTTTATGCTGAGGGTGGTGAGGTATTGGCCCAGGTTGCCCAGAGAGGCGGTGGATGCCCCATCCCTGGAAACATTCCAGGCCAGGCTGGACGGGGCTCTGAGCAACCTGATCTGGTTGGAGATGTCCCTGCTCCTTGCAGGGGGGTTGGACTGGATGGGCTTTAATGGGCCCTTCCCACCCAAACCATTCCATCATTCTAATGTCCAGTCTGAACCTCCCCTGGGGCAGCTTTGGACCATTCCCACTC
>JAAGAY010148567.1:0-190146 GCA_011801015.1 Ardeotis arabs | reverse complement strand
TCAAAATTACATCTGACCTGCATATTTTTGCAATTTTCTGACGCATTATACAGTCAGATCAGGTTGTTCCTTGACCAGTTGCTCACCTCTATCAATTGCATTAGCATTTAACCTGTCAGTTTAAATTACAAAGGTAACAAAGGTTTAGGAAGGTTACAATAGATCCAATCTCACACCGAAGTGCGGAAGAATAATCTTAAATCATCCTTCAATGCGAGTGTTATTTTTTCTCCTGACACACATATACTCACCTTCTAGAAGCATCACTGTAGCTATGGGCAACTTTTTATGGTGGAGGCTGCATGAGATCAGCAAAGAACATGAAATAAGAGCAGTACTGGCAATAAGACGAGCATGTATATTTTACTTGAACTTAGATTGCATCTCCTGTATCTTTACTCATTTTCTCTTCTATTCTCTGTCCCTTTTCAGTGCTAAATTTCCTCTTTTTCTCTCTCTGGAGATTCTGTTCTTCTCTGTGTCTGCTTAGTAAATTAGGTCCTATTCTCTAGTAACATAAGCACATCATCAGGGGTTGGAGTCTTTTAAATCATTAATCCTTTAAACTTGAAGATACCGTGTCTACAAGAGGGACAACCCAGCCTCTCTTAGAACCATCCATCATTCTGTGCTGTGCAGTTACAATTCTACTACATCAGTTTGGTTTTTTTGGGTGGTGTATTAATAAAATACCAACATATGATGCCAGCATGCTAAGACAAAAATCTGTTGCCTTTTAAACAAATGCTTGGGAAAAAAAATCTAGAAATCATATTCATTTTGTCTGGGATCTTTCATATTTCTAGAATTATTTTATAACACATGGGTGAATGGCATCCTACCACTGGTCCTGTAGGGATGTCCAGATGTATAAGGAAGATCTGCAAAATGCCCCCCTCAGAGCTGCAGCTCCAGCCCTGCATGAACCCCAGCACATCAGGAGAGTGTGGGAAACCACATTCCAGCTGCCTTGTAGGGAAAGGGTCAGCACAGCGCGTCTGTGAACAACGACGTCCGAATTCCAACTGCAGGTGGCCTGAACACAAAATATGACATCATTCCTACCACAACTACCTGTACCAACTTCTCTGTGCCCCTTCCAGCACCAACACAATACCTTTATAGCCTTTTGCAAAGCTAAGTCAACACATGATGAGCCAAAAATGCCACTGACTGAAGCATTAGGAAAGAAAAAAACAAACCACCAAACACAAAAGCAAAATCCTGATTCTGTTAACCTCTAAATGCCATTATATTTCCTACATATTTTCCTCCCCTTCTTACTAAAGGTGAAACAAAGGGCTTCTGCCAATTATATTCATATGCACAAAGCTCACATCAAAGTTTGCCTTCATGGAAACTCTATCATGATGATAGTAAAGAAACACCGTTAAAGGTAAAGCCAGCTTGTGGCTGTTACCAAGTTCAGGAAACACAGTTGAATATTTCTTTTAATATATGTAGATACTTTTAAAATATTGTTTTCAGTGTGTCCAGAGTGCACGTTAAAAAGGCTCTAAAAATAACAATGCCTGCCTGTGCATTAAGTTTAAGCAATAGAGAAATGCTAAAAATAATGCTGCTGGAAAAATAGTTTAGGCATATGTCTTTGCATGCTTACACAAACACCAACTTTACCACATGCAGCTGTGCCGCATTAGCTGTGCCATGATGGATGTTGTTTAATAAGCAAAGAGCGGAGGTTGGCTCACGCTTGGCTCAAGCGTGTTCGCTGCCGGAATTGGGATGTGCTGGTTTTGTCTCCCCAGACGGGAAGCGGCTGCTCCGCCCCTCGTGTAGAAAAGGGCTGAGGTAGGGTTTGCGTGCTAGACTCTGGGCACTTGAGTGCTATAATTATCTATATGTGCAGATATATTTAAATAACTGATGGAAGATTGTCCTGAGAATCTATTGAATATCCAAATAGGAAATACAACCCCATACCTGTCAATAGGAATTTCCACTGGGTCTTTGGAGCCATATAGCTGTCAAAAAAAGACAGTCTTTACAGGGACAAGGCTGATCCAGACCTTATTGATGTAACCCACAATATTGCTGCTCTTGAGCAAAGACAGGTAGATTACTCTGTGGTCGCATGCCAGGTTTTATTAAAGAGTGCACTGGGAATTGTGGAACTTCTGAGACTGCTGTGACATCTGTATGGTCAGAAGGCTTTCCCCAGCAACTCATATTCTGTTTTCAATACATATGGAATAATGTTAAGGAAAGAAACAAAAGGTGAAGTGATTTTCATCTTCAGTGCAACATTCACTGCTCTGCTACACAGCTGCAGATTTTGCTATTCCTTGCACAGAGACGGAGCTTGGATTTAGATTTTTGGCCCTATCACATCTTCAGTTTGGAATAAGACCTATCTCAAACCTATCATCTTAACTGGTCAGCTCAGACTATTTATCCAGAGGAGATTCCTCCACCAGACTCATTCTTCGCTGGTGGGGGAGAAGTGCCCCTATGGCTGAGGTAGGGGGAGCTGGATGGAGCTGGTGAGCTGCTTCCCTCGAAGAGCATGCAGATATCAGAACAGATATTCCAGTGCAAAATGCTCCAAGGAAAAAGCTGATTTTGTCTGAGGGTTCTGCTTTATAATTCCACCTCCCTTGCAATAAGTTTCTTCAGTGGATGCATTTGATTATCCTTTTCATTTTTGAAGAGAGAACATTAAAACCATATGAAGTGAATGGGCTCCAGATTCATTTTTTGTTGCTTCTCTGTAATTTCCTTCTTTCTCAAAATAAGCAGTTCATTGTGGAACAGACTATCCAGTGCCCTCAAGTGTTCTCAGGAACACAAGAGAGGCATAAAGTTCAAGCAGGGAGGCAAAAATATGAACAAATAACAGAGATCTACAGTCTTTCCATCAGCACTTGTATTCATGTCCCTGCAGACAAAACTAAAGTTAATTAAACTCTGGGCCTAATCTTTACATTCCTAAAAAAATTAAAATAAAATAATAACTGACAAAAAACAAATACAAAAGTATTTAAAAGCTGTCATGTGATATGTTTTGACTACGTAGATATTACTGCTTTGAACTAACAAGAACTGCTGCCCCTGATCAGGAAACTCTTAAGAAAGAACGAAATACTTCTCTTATCTCAGATAATATCCTGGGATATTCTAAAGGAAAAAAAGCATTTAAATACAGGATATGCTCTGTAAAAACACCTCCTCAAGACTTCATAATATATGTCACAACTTCTTGAGTGAGGCGAGCACTAGTGAACGACAGTTCATTTTCAGCTTTTTTAAATGTCTCCAGCAAATAATACATGCAGAAATGCTCCCATATCTGCATTTGTAATTCCAAGTTAAACTACTGTTTCTAATATTATATATTCATAAATAAAATCCTAAATTGTTTAGTTTCTTGTGGCATAAATCCAAATACAGCCCTTAGTCCTACCAAAAATAAACGTTAACACCATTTGGTATGTTTTTCCAATGAATATTTATAGCGGTGCAGGTGTCAGAGACTCTTCTCAATGAAAAAAAAAAAACCCTATTTAGGTTTTATTGATATAACTCACGATATTACTGCTCTTGTACAAAACAAGGTCACACTGAAGTTATATGTCAGACTTCATTAAAGCGCCTGTTGGGAATCATCAACTTGCGATGCTCACTGACCCGAGCACCTTGCAGTTCATGAATGTTAGCAAGGCTTTCTCACGGCACACATTCACACTGTTTGCATAGCTGTAATCAATACTGGTAAGAAAATGAACCAAAAGTTACCTGACTCTTATTATCATTGCAATATTGCAAACCTGATGATGCTGTCAACTGTGGGTATAACTTGCACCACCACTTCATAGTTTCGAGTCTTTCTTCTGCTTGATTCACAGCAAGCATTTGAAAATAGATCTTTCTTGTCTTTCCAGAAAAAAAAATCCCATTTGGAGGATGTTATCTTTTAAGCAGAAACCATCATGGACCAGAGAGCTAGTCATTGAAACTTCTAGCAAAGCTGAGAAATTTGCATTAAAAAAAAAAGTTTTTGTTTCAACTACACCCCCTCCATTCCCCCAGAAAGCTTCAGAAAGACAGAAAAGAAAAAAAAAAGTTCTCAGTTTCCTCTATCTCCTCTTCTAGATGTATTCTCAATATAAATGAAATTAGGTCATGTATTTGCTATGGCACACATGCACTATTTATGGTCTGCAATCAAACTGCTGGCTTTGGAGTTCAGTGCCACTGCCTGTCATGAAGTCAAGCTCTGAGGCTAAATAACTTAATATCTTTGCATTTTGTATCCACCATATATTCATGCTTTGGAGAGCAAATGCCTCAGCTGAAGGCTCCAATGTAATTTGTTTGGAGTGCTGACCTTCTTTTGAAGTATTACTAGTATTTGTCACTGCTATATTCATGATAGCAGATGAGATTTCCCAGTCCTTGTTGCCTGTATTATCAAATTGCTTAACTTAAATATTTAAATGGAAAATGGCTGACATACAGAGTAATTCAGACACTGGGGCTTTGTAGTACAGCAGAGGAAAATACTTATGAAGCTGATGACTCACTGAGAGTCCTTGTGCAGTCTTGGTGTATTAACGTACAACAGGAGAATCCCACCCAGATACTGCACTGAATCCCCGTTTGAAAACAGGGAGTGAAAGAGAGAGGAGAGCTAGACGGCTGAGGAACTCCACTGGAGCAAAACCCCGTCCTAGTTTTCTCCATGTATTTCACATCACACATTTTCACACCCATGGCATTTCTTTTTTTTGTGGGTTTGGGGATTTTTTGGTTGGTTAGTTGGGTTTCTGCCCCAATGGGTACACTTGATAACTGCCAGAAATGCCAAGAAGGTAAGGAAAATAATGAACATTATGCTTAATCACAGTGAGACTATCAGAATCCAGTAACTAGATGAGTGTTTCCCATGCTTGCCTCTTAATCCTAAAACTAATGTAATCTGATTATTTTCCTAATACTGCCTGAAACCTGAGGTTCCTGTAGGCTTTAGAGAGCCTCCCTCATACTTAAGATCTCTAGGAGCTGGTAATCTGATTTCTTTAGATGCCTCTAAAGAGTCCAACTGTAAAATCAGATAAAAATATTAAATAAAGTGATTTGGGATATCTCTTTTGACAGGTTCCTATCAAGTAATCCAAAAAGTTTCCAACCCTTATCCCCCCGAAAAACTGTGGGCAAAGAAAATTTTGTTTAAAAAACATGGACACAATCATGTTTGATCAATATTTTTAAAAGTAATCATGTTTCGGAACATTCAGAAAACCACAACTCACGTAACAGAGACACATTGCTTGCTGTATACAAAATAAAGAAGCTTCAAACTAACATATATTTTTATGGCGTTGATTAGGTGAATTTTATACCTATTAAATTAACCAATACAAAACACTATGTGAACCCCCTTAATTCAATTTCAATCTGGTTTTATTTGCTTTGGGAATTGTACAAGTGGAAACTCAATCAAGGGAAAACACCTCTGCTGCTCCAATATATGTCTCCAGCCGATGGCTTTCACAAACATAAGTAACTGGGGAGAAGGATTTAAATAAATAAAACTATATTTAGACAAAGACACTAACTTTTCTATTAATATCTCTCAGGGAAACAATAACAAAATTGGGGATACAGAACTGATCAATATTCCCCTCACAGTAGACTGGTTAAGTCCACTAATTGAACTAAAAAATTTGAAGATTAGAATCTCCATAGCAAAGGGGATGTTTTGTACTCACCAGCCTGCTGAGGTGGGATATTTCCATGCACTTTACTGGCCTCCGTTAGAGACCGAAATTCCTGGGAGGGTCATGCCCAGCACAAATGAGAGGCCACACCAACTTATCATCTGTATTTGTAAAGCACAAAGTTCACTTTCAAACATCTTTACCCTTAGGAGCTGTAGCTCAAACCAATAGCTTCTGGCACTCGTTCCCACTGGACAAGGTCACAGTAATCCTCATTTCAGTAATGACCTTGCAGTCCTCAAGATCTGCTGTGCTGTGTTTGAAATATAAGGAAGGAAGTGGGCAGAGATCACAGAAGGGCATGTGTGCATGCAAGTTTGTGCATTGCCTCCTCGTTTACCATTCAGCAGATTCCCCTTGATTAGAGGCAATTGCCTGAAATAACAATTAGAGGTAGCCACAACACTGTCTTGTCACATTCTGTCAAATATTTCTTTATTGCCTCATGCCAAGTTCTGTTTGTGTATTATCAATCTAACAACTGCTCCAGAAACATGAGGAAGGGTCTTTGCAAAAAGCTCTGTCCAAGCAGGGTGTTTGGACGAGCGTACAAGGCATGTGCTTGGCATGAACCTTGCAAGCTGGGTTTTGGAGGTGGATGGAGGAGCTAAGCAGCTACCCCATCACCTTCAACTAAATAACAGGTTGTACGGCTTCCAGTTGTGCATCGGGATTTCAAAACGGGCTGTCCAGAGGATGCTGAAGTCACAGCTACACCAGGGAGGGTCTCTGTGGGCTGCAGAACCGATTAGCACATCCCAGAAAGTGTCACGTGTCCAGCTCCAGAAAGCCAAGAGGACATGATGCTAAATACGACCTGGAGCATCCCAAAAGCCTACTGACTGTATATTTTCTTTTTATAGAAAATATATTTACAAAAAATAAGTAAGCATCAGAAATACCATGCCGTATAATCTGTACTAAAAATACCCCTCTTATTTGCATCAGAAGAAAAGTTTACATTATCAACTACAAAGAGGTTACAGGAAACTCTTGGCTTTCTTGTCAGGAGATAAAGTTTAGAAATAATATTTTGCTGAGCTAAATGTCTTTTGTATTTGCTTTAAAAACAGTTGCTACTTTGTATTTTAACTATGACCTTTCCATCTGTTGGTTCAAGGATATCAGCTGACCATGAAGTTCTAAGTAAAATAATTCCCAACAAACACTCCATTTTATTTTTTTCTAAAAGACAGCTTTAGCCTTTGGTTCCTAGTCAATACTAAGAATTACTATGATTCTTAAGTTTTGCTGAAGAAAAATGAAAAATCATATATTTTCCCTGAACTTTAAGTCTCTTTCTATCCATCTCTTCATTACTGCAAATACTCAGTCCAACCTAAATCAATGTACCGCTCAGTCTAGCCTAAATGCAATCACTCTGTTAACAACACAGGCTTTAGAATAATTATAGGCACAAAATTCTTGGATGATTTTCCTGTGGAGTGTAACAGTAATGTAAAAGGAAAAACAGTAGCTCAGATTACTCAGTGTATCATTAACATTATGGCTTTACTGAGAAATGTAATGGCACTACCACAATGAGATGCTGACATACATGTCACAATAACACCCTCATACCTGGTACACGTACAAATTGCAGCTTCTAGTAGCAGCCATGTGGAGTATTGGGGTTTTCTTTTTGCTATAATCTGTCATAAAGACAGAGCAGAGACATGATAACAGGTTTCAAGTGCTTAAAAGGTAATGGCAAAGTTGAAGGAAAGACCAACTTCTCTTGGCCATGGGGAGTTAGGAAACAAATAGTGCCAAGGAGGTTTAAACAAGCCCAGCTGCAATGCCAGTTCAGACCACGGCATCACTGGCATCTAAGAAAAAGGTGGACTAATGGGCATCAAAGTGTTGCGAATGTGGCTGATCCCGCCCTGGAGTAGAGGACTGGTGAGGTGTGCCAACCTTACTCTCTGTGACTCACGGATAGGACAAGTTCCCAGCTACAATTAGAAAAATGTCTTATAATTCTGAACCAAGTTTTTCTCCCCAGATGCACCTGTCCAATAGCCCCAGGCAGAGAGGGCAGCGTGGGGCAGGGGCAGTTGGGATGCTCACGGACTTGAGTGTCCACCCCTGCAAAAGAGGATGAGGTTGTAGAATCACTGGGGCAAAATCTTGTAAGACCTCTTTGTGTTGTTTATCAACAAACACCTAGCTGTAGATCTTTAAGAAGTGTTCAGATACCTCTAGGTTCTATACAAGTTTTAAAGGAACATAAATACCCAACTACAGTTACAGAACATCACCCTTAAAAATAATCCCCTTCATCTGGCAGACCTGGGGCTCTGCAGTACTTGATGGCATTGATTTCTGTGTAACCTTAGAGAGCAGATGCTTTACTCTGTTGTGGAAGGTAAACTACAAAGAAACTAAGGAAAAATAGGAAAACTTGTAAGAAGAGGCAGAGAAGGGAAAGCAAAAACTTCCACAAAGGTGAAACTGTTCTGCTGATTCCAGTTCTCTCAGGCAGAACTGAAGTCGATGAAACACGTGTTGGCATCTTAATGTTTCATTTTTCTTTCTTCCCTTTTCTTTAGCATACAATGAAGGAAAGTATTTCCTCTCCTGCCTTAGATTTATCCATCAGACAACAGATCAGTAAAGCTGGTTGAAAAAAGAATGTTTCCAAAGCAATAGAAATTCATGAAGTATCTATATTTTTGCTTGATAAATTATTTCTTCATTTCTATGTTCATACAAAGCACACGTATTTTCACGCACTATTGAACAGAGAAATACTGTGAATTTCCATAGAAAGCTGCTATTAGGTTATTTTGCTTTTACTGAAGAAGTTATCTGCTGTGTCTTTTCAAAGCGTGGTAAAAAGCCTTGTTATCCTTCCTGCACCCTATTGAGTGCAATGCAAATTATTTTTTTAAAAAGTTATTAATTGAGGCAATTTCAGATTTCACTTTCTCTGAACTAGGCTGTATTTTCAAACTAACTCAACAGGATCCTGTGATATTACAGTAATGTAAATCTCAAGCAAAGTCATTATTAGAAATGGATCAATATCAGTTTATCACAAAAATGCGATGTTCAGTAGGATTGAGGCAAAGAGGAGAAGCTTACGAAGATCCCAGAACCATGGGAGGGCTGGCACATGCTAAGGAAGAGCTGCAAGGCAAGCAGGACCCCAAGCTTGACTCCATGGCACAGGGTGATGGAAGCCAGCCGCTCTCAGGAAAGCAGAAGACACCAAGATTGAAGAAAAAAAGACTGTTACTGCCTTCTAGATTGAGATTCTGATTTTGCCCCCGAGTTTCCCAAATTTTCTATAGGTAGGGGTGGGGAGGATAGCAGCAGCCTGGCAGCACGGCAAAGCAGCTCCCTGCAGAACGTGGATTGTGTTTCTTTGTCCCACAAGTTTTCAACAGTTTGCAGAGAAATTGCATACGAGACAGGGTGTAAATCTGTGATCTCACATTCCAACCCACCAACACCCTCCCCCTTTTTTTTGTCAGGTCAGTGAAATTAATTGGTTTCAACTTATTTTTAAGTAGAAGTTCATTAAAATTTTGAAAAATTGCCATCACCAGAAAAGCACAATCTTCCGTTAACAGTGTCAACTCGCTATTGCACCGACTTCTTTTTCTTCTTAATTGGATATGTGGAATCAAACTCTGCTTAGCAAACAGTTTCAATTTTGGCAAATCAGCATTTTTTTCTTTTTTTCAGTAGGAAAAAATTGTCAAGAAATTCCCAACCATCTCAATTTCCCAGATGTGGTGGTAGCTTAATAAAGTTGTAGTCTATTTAAAACTACATTCTTGTATCTTTTAGGTCTTCCTGAAGTATCAAGGGACAATCACTCACCGCTTGTACTGAATAAACTAGGAGATGATACTACAGGAATCGATGCAGCTCTGTAGAGATTTGAAAGATATGCGTATATTGGAGAAAGCAGTAAATAAAAACAAAGCCTCACTGGAATTTAATTTAAGCATCCAATGGGTGAGTTTGTACTTGTGTGCATATATAAATAACTTAGTCGAAGGAAAGGGAAAACTGTAAACTTAGCAAGTATTGAGTAATATATAAAAAATAAGGCCAATGTCATCAAGTTTTACACTGCTGTTCTAATTCTGCATTAATTTACATGAAGGCCCCTGCTGATTGGATGCATAAAATTTCTGGATCTCCACTCCATCAAGAAAAAAAAAAAAAAAAAAAAAATTTGGGGATGTTACAGACTAAACCAACATTTTTCAAACAGATAATTTTGTGTTTCCAAAAGTAACAGGGGTTATGACTGGCACTGTGAGTATGCAAAAAATATTAGGAATAATATTGTCTCAATATTGAGCTGATACTATTAGTGGTAACATTTTAAAAGACTTCCTGAACAACTCAAAATTAACATTTCTTCAGTCTCCCTAAATTATCAAGCACTATGAAAATAGACAAGGTCACTGTTGTATCTGCAATAAAGTCAAAGGAATTGCTGGAGATACAGCAAGAGTATTACACATATAATTACCACTGTGGTAATTTATTCAATAAAGCTCTCATTTAATTACAGAAACCTATTACACTGAGCAATGCGCTAAGCATGATTTATATCTCAGACGTAAATATTCAAAGCAGCTTCTCGCTGATCTCCATCCGCATTTCACTCCAGAATGGCAATACTAGAGGAGAGCGCATAGGTCAGTCACGGTGCTGTTGGATAATCCATGCCCAGGGTTTTATCGGCAGAAAATAGGTGGCCCAAGCAGCGTGGTATGAAACCGTGCTGTGCACCTTCACGAGTTGAACCAGGGCTCGCAACTGGGACAGCACCTTACAAGTAGGCAGTGATTGTCTTGGCAACATTTGGCGTCACCTCTTGGAAGGATGACTGATGCTTCCTTGCTCTTCAGGAGAGTGGCCCTCAGCCACCAGTTGCAGAGACAGGCCGGTGGTAAGCAGTGACATATGATCTCCGTTTTGTCCTCTTTCTATATTATGCTCACCAACAAACAGCGAGCAAGTTGAAACGGTATAAATTTGTCAGTAAGCCTGTCCTGTTTCTGGATCCATCAAGAGGCTGTGCATCTGAGATAATAAAGTACGAATCCATACTGGTTTGCAATACCTTAGAAATATTTTTTTCATAATGCGGAAAAATAAACATTCTTCATACTTGCAAATAAGTTGTTTCTTATCGGTATGGCATTGCACACCTGTACACGCACCGTGCTCACAGCTGCCCACCTGCACTGACTGCCCCTCTTCCTCTGCTCTTGGGTTATCCGAAAGCTGATGGAGACTCTGCACAAAGATTTTCAGCCCCAGAGCTTTTAAAGGGAGAGATATTTGGAGTTGTAATAAGTCACTGCCTCTGCACGATCTGTGCCATTTTAATACCAAAAGCATGGCAGATCACTTAAGTCTTTTCCTCCGCGGATCTCAGAACTTTCACAAAAACCTGTAGAATTAAGCAGTTTCTATTTGAACATAACACATTTTTTAAGATCCATTTATCTGAAAACGCTCACTTATTTTATCACAAATTTAAGCAACAACAAATACCTCAAACACAGTCAAAGCCAGCCGTGTCAAGCCTGACAGAAGTTGATGGCACTCATAAAAGGCACAGCTTTCTAAAGAGACATCTTTCTCCTGGAAAGTGTTAGCCAATTGATAATACAGGTAATATTCAGCACTCAACATCTATGCTGATATATAAAACTGCTGTCAAAGCTGCTGTCTTTATTGACATCATCATGAACACTTTGCTCCCAAGGTAAAGACATTATTGTCAGAAGTAGCTGAAAACATTATATAAGATATTTCTCAGTTTAACTATGTAAAAGTCAGCTGTCAGAAACTCTTCAGAAGTCCTTAGCATCAGAAAAAGCCTGAAAGAACCCAGCTGACAACAGCATGTTTCACTTAAAATCTTTAAAGAGCATTTTAATTGGAAGAAAGCAGTGTGTTGGTATGACCAGTCACTCCAGGCATGGGCAAACCCGGCTGGCCAGCACAGAGCTGGCCAGGGCTCGGGCAGACTTAGGAAAACCCGACTGTTGAGGAAACTACTCAACAACTGTTGAGTAGTTCAAGAGGCTGAAAGAAGGTCGATCCAGTCACATATGGCCCCTTGCAAAGCTCTGGAGGTGTGTATCGTCACCACAGCACACTCCGTGTCTGTGAGAGATAGGCATCCTTGGAGGAGCAAAGCGTAAATGCTGCTGTGCCCATTGCTGCATTCTCCTTCACCATACGCTGAAAAGAATAGCCTAAACAAAAGGAATAAAGTATTGCCTTCCTCAGCGCTGACTTTATTTAACCTTGCTATGGTTTGACAGATAAAACAAGTCACTGAAGACCAAATCTACAAAAAGTTTTCAACAATTTGCCACCTAGTGAAATCAAAACCCAGAGACTCTTGGCTCAGGGGTGAGCTCATGCCTCAGTCCCGTTGCAGCCTCAGCCCTTCCTAACAACCCCCCTGTCCCGTTCAGGGGCTTGGAGATGAGCACGTGCCAGCACTGTCTCCCCCCTTTCCCACCCCCATGACATTTTATCCCACTCGGCTCTTACCTCTAATGTAATTTGACTGAGATGGAGAAACCTCACGCTCTCTAGAGATCGATTCTCCCCAAGCACAGCACATAAATGAATATTTCACAAGTCATATAAATGCAGCCTTTTCCATTTTTCTTTTCCTGTTCTGCTGTATGAAGGCTGATGCTGGCACCGATTCACGGCGCTAAGATCCCATCTCAGGGGCAGGCAGAGATTCCCAGCATTTCAGCTGAGCCCCTCACCAACCTCCCCCTTTGGAGGACTCCCTCATAAGCTCCAAAAATGACCTATGCTGCTGTTTAGTATGTAACTTTTGATGTCACTTTAACTCCCACCCAGCTGTAAAGTTGATTATTAAAAATGTGTGGTTGCTTATTTGTTCTAGAAAAATCTTCCAGCAGTCCTGCGCATCAGTGGTCTGCAGTGACCTCTTTGGTGGTGAAAAACAATCTGCACCAAAACTACTGATGTGTGAAACCTCCTTTAATAAGAAAACACTCTTTACATGTGGTTACATTCCTTAGAACCCAGTGGTCAATAGCTAATACGATGTGCCTTAAATGTGGCTATAGGGAAATAACACTTGACACCTCAGGATCCCGCTGCAACAGCCCCACGCTTTTGACTTCAAAGGCAATAGAAGAGGAATATTGAGATCAAAGACTCCCAACACAATTACGGTTTTTGAAGTTTGCAAGCCATAGAAATTGGAGGCACTTCAGTTCATTCGCTCTTATAATTTTCTGAACTCTGAATACTTTGAGTCACTGCTCAAAGTTTCGATGCAAACTAATGTTTTGATGCACAAGGATCTGAAGATGCCAGGGAATTCCAGATTAAGCCACTCTGACAGCAAGGGCTCTCTTTAGCTTTTTTTTTTTTTTTTACCATTGATTGTGTAGATAGTTTGCAAGGTTTGGAAAACAAACCAAAACCCCAAACCTCTGCTATATGTTCTGATGAAAGGTAAGCTCTGCTACATGGGGCAAACACCATCTTTTCAAATAGACATATGCAGAAGGCTGTATTTTTGGATGAAGCATACATAAGTGTAAAAAGTTGTTTCTACATTTCATTGCATCTTCGTTTGTGCACCCTCCAATAGACATAACAGCAGCAGATCAATTAAAACTCTGGATTCCCTTGCTCACTGCTACCCTGACATTTTAGATTCTTCTTGCAGTTTTATTCCCTTGGTACCTGCTTTATGGATGCACGTAACCATTTGCTCATTGCCAGCGTTGGCTGAGCGACACCTTTCCATCCATCAATGCATGGGATACAAGAATAGGTCCAATGTCACTCTTAAAACCTTAACCAAGGAACACTTCCAGTCCAACATTTATTTACAATCAATAGATCAAACTGAAATACTAAGTCAGATACTCAGAAACAGACGATCTCCCAATGCACTGTGACAGATACACAGTTACCCATATCCTGGTACATATATTTCTCAAATCTCTTTATCCTTTTCTGTATTTGAGTGATCTTTTCCTCTTGCTTATCTACTCGCTTTTATTGATATTGGTTACCTTCCTTCCGTGAAAATCACTCAGATTGCTACATGATGAATCATTTCAAATAAACAATTGTGCTTACTGTGAAATTCAGTATTTTTGTTGGAAAGTATTTTTAACGTCTTGCCTGACAGTCATTTGTAACCAGACTCTAAAGCACAACGAATGTCCCATCTCTTTTCCCAGCTCTTGAATGGAACAGCAGACACTGTTTAAGGCTCACCCACGGCACAGGCCAGATCATACACCCAATAATTGCTCAATTACCATGACAACATGTCCATGCCTAATATTCCAAACTAACTGTAAAACATCAGTGGCAAACATTTCAATCAGCCTTGCAATCCATATTGTTTAATGACCCAAAGTAATATCCGGCAATGCTGCAAGTAAAACCTGGCCAAGTCAAATTCCACTTGAAAAAGCAAAATATGGGCAAACACCACAGCTAGCCAGAGCACCAGCCCATGTGGGAGAAACTCTGTTGCGCTGGTATTTCCAGAGACTATGAAACAGAAAAGCTGTCAGCACTCTTTGTGCATGGTGATTCCCGAAAGTCACATTACATTACATGCTTAAGTGTTCAGCTCGGGAACTGAATTGCTTATCCTTTATGGGAGATAATCTTTGAATGTAGCAGTGCACCACGTTAACCCCATTTGTCCAGAAGACTGTCCTGGGCAGGTAAAGTGATTATAAATCTTGGCAATACTCTGTATATCTGAGGGGCTAAAGTAGAGTAACATCCTCCTCCTGCACTACAGTCCTTGTAAAACAGGGTATATATAGCAATAAATCTGTTTATTTTTGTTATGGTTCTTCCATTACTCTCTGACTACTTCTGTTTTCTCTTTGAAAGCACTAGATTGTACCATTCTCTGTCTGTTCTCAGCATCATAAAATGAAATTCACCTCATTGATCAGAAGATGACCTCTATCCAGTGCCTCTTAGATTAGAGATAACAGCAGGCTGCTGTCTAACCAAGAAATAATTTCTTTAGCTCCTCTTTATAATGATTGCCTCCTAACAGATCACTTAAAAACTGGAACGGAAAACAAATGAGAATATCTTCTCCCAGTGTTTGTATTTTGCCTTACCAACAAACACACACACAGACACTGCAGCGCACACAATTCATTTTTTCTGCAGAGGATGAAGAAAATATTTAGCTGTGGATAGACGAGCTGAAGAAAAGGGTAAAAATGGATTGACAGAAAACCTACTTTTTGCCTAAAAGACTTCATGCTTTCAAACAGGAAGAATGGTAAATGTACATTCATGTGAAACTTAAACTGTGTACTCAGGAACAGGTTTTTAAATATCAGCATTAAAGATCACGTTAGAATATATTATCACATTCTGCACTGTAGCATGTGTTACATATTTATAACAAGGCAAGCATGAAAGACTAATCATACGCTATGAATAGTGCCATGTTTTTACAGCGAGATGTGCAAAGCATTCCCCCAGACATTCACTTCTGCTGGGGGCAGGAAAAGGGAGAGGCTCCTCCACCACCCATGCTGAGCATCCACTGCGGGATGGTGCCACTTAGGGGGTGTTAGGTGTACGGTGACATTTATCTGAAAATAGGCTGAAATGCGTGTATTATTCCAGCTATTTCAGGCCTGTTGCTGAGCTGCAGGAGAGGTTGGCAGCAAATGTTGCACTTTGTTCCCAGGGCCCTGGCCCCTCTGCCTTGGCTAAGTGATGGGGTCTCCTGAGGGCTCGTCAGCCTCTCAGCTTCAGTCTTACCATCCTTCACTTCACCACGCTGAAGAATGTGCTCTTTAGGAACAAAATGAACTTTTCTTGCTCTTTTCCCCCAACAAAACTTTGAGTGCCTCAGACACTAGAATGGGTTTTTGACAGGTGACCTTATTTTGTCAAGTAATACGTTGTCAAAGCAATACAAATCTGATAGTGTATTACATGAGGACAGATGAAATACTACACGGATATATCATCCAAGTAATGCCGGTTTTATGATCTATTTGCCCTAAAATGGGCTACTTGGCAGAAGCCCTTTCTAGTGCACCAGGCTTTTCTTGTTTTATTTAAGGAGAGGGATCTTTTAAAAGATGGAGAATAGCGAGAAAATGTGTTTCATTCTGCAGTTTATACCACCGCTCCTTTCACGTGGTCAACAAAAGCTGTGATTGAAGTAGTCTGTGAGGCAAATAGTGCATTTGGAATTCTCTGCAAGGATGGAAAGGCAGCACTCAGCCTCTGTGGAGAGATGCCCTCAGTCTTGGGCGTCTATATGCAGATTGCGCTGCAAGAAATTTAGAATGAGATCGTAAGACTGAGCACAAAAAGAAATACTGATAGCTCTGCAAGAAGGGGATGTGTTCAACAGGAAACAGGATCAACTAAACAGAGTTTGCCCATAAAGCACATCTGCCCCCGTAGATGAAAGACAGCCTTTAAAAACTTCGTAACATATTTACAATGTTAATAAATATTAGCATTTATTTTGTACTTCACTGCTCAGTTGCAACTTCTAAACAAAATTTAACATGCCCAGGTCTCAAAACTCAGAGCTTATTCCCAGGAGAAACGAGAAGCTACCTGCTCAAGGTCAGCCTCAATCACAAAGCCATGGAATAAAGTCTGAGCACCCCCCAGCTAGGAAAATATCAGCTGGGAATCATCTCTGTTTTGTCAAGAAAAAAAATCCTTGGGATAGGAGTGTCCTTTGCTCTGGGGTTGCACTGGGACTGAGGTTCTGCCGTAGATTTGTTCCCTGACATCATACTGGAATAATACAGTTCCAGTACTGGCATAATGCTTGTTCTGCACAAAGTTTTCTGCATTTTCTAATGTATCACTAAGTTTCCCTGTGTCCCCTTTTTAAAAAAGGGAGGAGGTGCTTGGGTTAGTAACACCCTTCAGGTGTGAGGAACCCAAATTCTCTGATGGTCAAAGTCGGTTTGAGATGGTTAGTTCCTAAGGCACGCAGCACATCGCAGTGCAGAGCCTGCCATTGTTTCAGACAATTTCACCTGTTCTTTGATTTTCAAAACTCCCAAAAACACACAGCTAAGTTGACAGATACATTTGCTATGTAATATTGGCTTTGCAATGCTAACATTGGCTGTTACCTGACATTTTATATAACAACATTTATATAACAAAAGTTCCTGTAATTTCTAAGTTATCTCATGCATCACAAAATTTAAAACCAGCTATTCCATTTTCTTCTCTTATCAACTTAAAGCTCATGATGAATCAAGTAATATCAGAGAAGATACATCGTGCCTCTCTATTTACAGTTTACAGCCCTGCAGTCGATGTACCTCATGCAGGAATTGACCTTTGGAAGAACTATAGCAGCGCATTATTTTTGCAGCGGTAAAATTGATGGAAATTGATGA
The DNA here is from genome assembly GCA_011801015.1 of Ardeotis arabs. NCBI lineage: Eukaryota > Metazoa > Chordata > Aves > Otidiformes > Otididae > Ardeotis > Ardeotis arabs. Next base: position 172,979 of record JAAGAY010148567.1, on the reverse strand, counting down.
TGCCTGAAAAACACACAATTATAGTGTCTTGATTAAAAATGGAGCACATTTCAACGAACTTTTTCCCTTCTTCGCATGATTATGATACACAAGTACTAACATTAATGGTATTTTTTTATATAATGAACCATAAAATTACAGTTGGCAGTCAAGAGCACTCTAGCAGATAAGTAAGGCAATTTTCCTCATCATTTTTCCCTTTGTTGTCAATCTTGTTGCATAGCCCATTGCCTTTTCAATGAGCTGTAATGTGAATATTCAAGATCTTGCTTTTCCCTGGTGTATATATCCCAGTTCAAATAATTCAGTTTCATGCCACCCATTTTAATAGGTTTTATTAAGTAAACTTAATATTTTTAGGTTTTCCACTAGTACAAGAATTTGCCTGCACATTGACAAAAAGAATAACGGCATTTAAGTTGTACAGGATTCATGCAGATCAGCAAACGTGCTTATTGAGCTTGCTGTGCAAACATGCTTAAAAGTTTGGGTTTGATTTTGCACTAATACTGTCTGTCTGTAGAGGAGGTTTTTATGAAGTTTAGACATGTTTGAATACTTACCCACGTAAGTATGACAATCCAATTAACTATCAGTTTAGACTGAACCCGGTTACAAGAAACACACTTTACAGCCATTAGCTCTCATATTACAGCGTTTTAGGAAGCATTTGCTTCATGCTACTTCCAATTGACTGGAAATTTACAACTCGATATAAATTACAGTTACTGTAGTACGAGAGATGATGAAAACATCACCTGGCCTCGTCCATGCCTTGCACAGAATAAAATGGCAATGCAGATTAATATGTTATGCAGTTTGGAGTTAGGGAAAAAAAAAAAAAAAGTGACGCTCTCTTAAGAGGAATTATCAGTCTCACCTCCCACTCCATGTAAACAAGCAGCTATCGGATAATCACAGCTTAATCCTGCTTCAGCAGCCAAGCCTGGGCTCCACTGGAGACAAAAATTTGGTGAGTGTGACCTCCTCCACAGTTGCAGTGCTGTGTGAGAGAGATCCTTCTCTAAAAAAGTTTGAAAACTTTACTTTTCTATCCCCTCAGCTGTAGGATTTGTCAAAGCTTAGCAGCCAGGGAAGGAGATTGTCTAGATAGCCCAAACTTGATAAAGATCAACACTTTATCGTCACAGTAAGTGCAGAGTCATGAGAAACTCATCTTGTGGACATGCCATCTGAAAGTCAGGCTGATTTTAGGTTGCGGAAAACAGCCAATCGCTTCCTGATTCTCACTAAAATCTCCCCTGATCATCTTACTAACCTGCCTTTATTATTTGCCAAGGACAGATTTTTTTTTTTCTTTATCTGAACAAGATGTTGGTGGGTTTTTATGTGGCATCTAGCAATCCCTAAGAATAGTAACAGCACAAACAAAAACACGTTACGCTCTGTTCATAAATGAGAGCCATGATGACAAAAGGCTTCCCTAAAGTAGCAAGCAGTAATTCCTTACAGTTCATTGCTCATCCCCTCTGCCAAGAAAAAGATCCTGGCTCCATTCTGAAAGTTGTTCCCGGCTTCACACTAATTCCAGAAAAAGTTTATCATCTCATAGTTTTACTTTTTCCCCACAGACTATGAAGTAAACAGTACTAGTCACTGCCACCAAAGACAAGCAAAATCAACAGCTGTGACTTGGGTATTAGGTAACACTACTGAAATCCCCATGTTCCTGGAATCGTAGCTCATTTCATGACATTTTCTTGCAGAAGACTAGGAATTTGCAAGACTGCAAAGAGGCCAGGAGTTTTGTTAAAGAATTTTAAAAGTTCAAGTATTCATTCAAGAGCAATTTTTCTATTTTTTTGTAACTTTCAGCCAGTAAAGATAAGTTATCATTACCTCTGTTACATTTTGTCTTATCAGCCAACACTAAGAGATGAAGGACCATAAAGTTAAACAATCTATGAAGTAGTAGTTCAAGTTAAAGGAGGTGACCCTTATTTTCATTCTGGATGTCTGTCACTCTATGAAACAATGCTTATCCTAGCAGAATAAAAGGCCTCCTAGGACCTCCTGCATGGATGAATTAAGTTTCTTAAAACAAGCAACCTAATTAAATTTAGGGCTACATTCTGTGGTATTTCAGCATATTAAGTTCTCATTGACTTCAGTAGAAGTGTTGTTCAGTTAAAGGCTGTATTACTTCAAACTACTTTATTGAGCTCTACTTGAATAACCACACATAACTTCAGGAGCTCACAAAGATCTCTACAATCACAGGATAGAAAGAACAAGAACCAGCTAACTAAAACATTCTAAAGAACTGAAAAGAAAAACAATCTGTAAACTGAAAATGAGACATCAGGATTTAACAGCATAGTTTTAAGTCTTACATGCTGCATTTTCAGTGATGCAGCTGTGATTTACCCATTAAACCCAGAGCATCTGGCAGCCAGGCAGCTGCACGTGGGACCAGTGATGAGCAAAGGGTTTCACAGACCTCCCTCTCCTCCAGGAGCTCCTCTTCATTCAGTGGCTGAGCCGACACCACTGATAAATCTCCCTGATGAGTTTAGCCTCCTCTCTCCCACCACTTGCAATCAGCACCTTTATTTTCATGTTCCCTCGGCAGCTGATTCCCAAATGCTTTGGATTTGCACAATCTACCCAAGATCTTCTCTTCAAGCAGTAACACTTTTAAAGAGATCTGTTGTGGCTTAGCCCTACTCAGCAGCTAAAATACCACATGGTCGCTTACTCACTCCCCTACTTACCCCAACACACAGTGGGATGTGAAGAAGAATCAGGAGAAAAATAAAAGTCAAATTTGTGGTTTGAGATAAAAACAGTTTAACAGAACAACAAAGGAAGAGAAAACAGAGAGGAGTGAAAATAAAGGAAAAACAATAACAGAACATACTACAGCACATAATGCTCACCATGGATCCTGATGCCCAGCTTCCCCCCAAGCAGCCAAACCCACCCCTCAGCACCATCCCCACTTTATACACCCAGCGTGCCCTCACGTGGGATGGAACAGCCTTGGGGCTCATTTGGGTAAGCTGGCCCAGCTGTGGGCTAATTAGTAACCTATCCCAGCTGTGCACCCAGCCACAGGGGCCACCATCTCCCAGCTCGGGTGAGAGTTAACTCTGTCCTAGCCAGAACCAGGACAAGGTCCAACATTTGTGCAAGGTTTGCAAGAAACTGTTGTGAAGAAGTGAGGCCAGCTTCCTGCTGAAAAGAAGCTGATGAGACCATGCTGGCTGCCTCTCCAGGTGGCTTTGAAACAGTGGTTAGTTTTATCCAATTTAAAGCAAATATGAGATCAACTTTCAGCCCTCGTGGAAGTACTCACATGCTAGCATTAGCTGCAAACTTGCAAGGCTTGTTCCTCAGATTTCAGCTCCAACAACTGCAATCCTTTCCTAAAACAAAGCTTAAATATAAAGTTGACCGAAGCCAATTTTTAGAAGAAACCGCCAGTATATCCAACACAGACTGGTTCTGATCACTAAGTAGCAAGAACTCACTGCCTATATTTTGAGCATAGGCTGGTCCATTGTGCAAAAGCTGTTATTAAGCCAAAGTCTATAAAATAAATCAGAGTTAAGACGAATAGCAATTAAATTATCTTACAAGCTGTGAACAATGAAATGTGTTTCTAATATAGAATACAAGTTAGTGAATAAGGCTGCAATGTGAAAAAGAAAACACTGTACGTCGGCTTTTGATACATGTCCATGTATCTTCCACATAATCAGCGGTGGCTGATCCTGGCTCAGAAAGCTCAGAAAAAAGCCCACAGCTCAGAAATGAAGAGTGTCAGGTTTGCAATGAGCTAATGTGGCAGAAGGTCAAAGTTGACAAATCAGCACCAGCCTAATGCCTTGAATATGTCCACTGCAGCATTAGTCTACAAAAGACAAATGAAGAAACTGTCAGCCAGCTCTAGTTTAAACAATGGAACAATTTAAAGTGGAGGAAATAATAATCTGAAGCAATTTGTTTCATACTGTACAATCATGATAAGGAAAATCTCAATTTTTCTCTATCAAATTGGGGTGTAAATAGGAGTTTGAACCAAAAATCTTTCATCAGAATAAAAGTCACATCTCAAGGTATCCTCAAGGATAAGAGCCAAGCTTTAACCTCAGTGGCACAGCAGTTATGAGAAAACAATTTTGGCTTGGTTGTGTAGCAGTAAATAAAATGCTGCCAGTTGTATTTTCCGTTTGGAGCTAGACAAGAACAGGTAGACAAACTATGAATTCAAGAGATGTGGTGCTTAGCAGCAAGTCAGAGGAGCATTCTGAAAAAAAAAATTAATGCACATTACCTGATGAGGTAAATTGCGTTTGCAATTTATTTCTAGAAGATGGCCATTTAGCTCCTCAGCAATTCCTCCCAACCAGAGTACTCTCCACTTTTGGCCTCCAAGGTAATGTATCAAAAGGAGCACACAAGAATTATTTCTCACAGTCTTACTAATGTTGTGTCTGCTCTTCTGTGAAAGACATCATAGGGGTCTTCACCATGAGCAACAGGAGTAGAATGGCAGAGGGAAGACCCTGAAAAAAGAAATCTGAACAAATTGGTTGTAATGTATATGTTCCACTACATAAAAATGGTGATAAACCCAGAAAGTGAAAGAAATTGAAATTTAAAATTCTCACTGATCCACTCTGTAACTTCACACCTCAGTTATAGATTTTATTTCAGCCCTTTCATGAGTCTCTGATCTTATGATTTTCTCTCCCATTTTCCAGATTTTAATGAGTCTATCATGACATTTGTATAGCACTGAAGAGAAGGTTATGCAAAGTCTGAAGTAAATTCAAATTGATTTTGAGTACAAGGCACTTTAACTTAATATGCATCTCCTTCTACTCAAAATGGCTTGTTACTACAGCCTCACGCTTCCAATCTCACATTGGTTATATATAAATAAAACAAGTTCTTATTATTCTGTGTGGTTAATAATTCAAGGCTCAATCCTGTTCCCATTAATGCCGATGGGAGCTATTTGCTATCGACTCCAAAGGGAAGAGGTGTGAATGTGATATGTGTATCATCAGATTCACTCCATTAGATGGCTGTAGCTTTCTGAAAATCCAAAGATTTCAGAGAGCTGATAGTTTTCAGAGATCTTACTATTAGGAAAATTGAAGAATACACCATAGAATTACAATTTTGTGGATATAGTTTTGTCAAAAAAGAATTATTCCTCGTATGATACATAGTCCTGGTGATACTGAGGAGACGATCCGTTGTGTATATTGGAGACAGAAATAGTTCATCAGTAGTAATGCCTTCATGCAATGTTCCTATTGCTTCTTTTGGAGATCCAACTCAGGTTTTTTCCTTCTGGTACTCTAATACTAATCTTGAATGTACTGTTTCCCATTGGATGGATTCTCTAGTATAGCACCTACGTGCTCACAGTACATATAGTCGGCTGTTGAAGTCATCCCAGTCCTTTCCATCCAGCTGGTTTTTTCTGGGATCGCTTTCCTTGGAGAAAGAGTTGCTCTGGAGTTGTCTCTGCTGATGTCAAAATGGCACCTCAAAGACAGAGTGACCACAGTGGCAGACAGTGAAACACTTGCATTCTCCACTGATTTTCCATACTTCCATAAGCCATTATGGCCCGTTGTCCTTGCAGTTGTTCTTTTTAAAAATAATAATCCAAACTTTACCATAATGGCCTCCTAGGTGTTACAATTTTAAAATAGTTAAAATACTTCAAATAACAACACAACCATAATAGACTACTTTTTATTACATATTTGTTATTTTTACAGCTTGTGTACTCAAGGTTCTGGAGAGTGTATCAGCAATGTTAGTAAGACTGTAGACTTGGACGATAACAAAATCTGAAGCAACAATATTTTACATATTTTTTTAATATTAATTTCTTTTCAGCTTCAACTGAAAACCCTTTAGATGATTATCAATGTTTATGGCATAGTTGTATTTGGTAGTACTAGTGAAATCTATGAAATTACTTACATGTTTGTTTAATGAGATGCATATAATTACACCATTTCTTGGCTTGGGGGAGCCCAGGTATGATGGAGAGAAGCACCACAGGCAATTTTAAAACACTTGAGATCCTAAAACTAAAGGAACTTCCTATTCCCAGCTCACAAAGCCCACTCATCCTTAGGCTCTGACCCCTATTGACTAACATGTTTTCAGGTGCAATATCATGCAGATTTTATAATTAATTATATTTTCCTATAATTCTTCAAGGAAGTTGCGCAAAGGAAGGAAAAAATCACTAGCAAAACAGTAGGATCTGAAGCAACAACAACAAAAAAAAAAGAAAGCAAAATAAAAGGAGACTGCTCTAAAATTAGTCTGTGTTTTTAAGACGTGCCTCACAAAACGATTTTTAGGCTGTGGTGGTGTAAACCAACCAACACTATTGACAGAACGATGACAGGCTATTGATCAGGTGGGGAAGGATCCAGCCCTTGTGCATCACATCTCTCTCACTGGAATTTGAGCCCTCTAAGGCTACTGAGAATGGATTCTATAAAACTAAACCTAAAAAGTGTATTATTTCTCAGAGGACACAATTGTAACAAGCTTTTCCTGATGGCAAAAATCCAATTATTGTAGTAAAGATTGTGCTCAGTTATTTCTCACTTCATGTCAAAGCAAATTGTAAAATGAGGTGCATGGGAACTCTGCTACTCTGCCTTTACTGATACATAAGATACACTCTACCTTTTTGCCATTGTTAGTAAGACAACAGAGAGAAAAACTGAAGGGTAATGTCATAAAGTACTGGCCAAGAATGTGATATATAGATTTTTTGTATTTCTCAAGAACTGCAAAGAAAAGTTTAGTATAGATTGGATCAAATATATATTTTTCTTTGGTGACAGAAATAAAATTATCTTCATCTCTATTGAATTTTTCTTCTTCTTAGATCGTAGCGTATGTTAAACTAGTACAAGTGCTTTTTCTATTTGCTTGGCAGAGGAAAAGAAAAAACTCCACTCAAAACTAAAGGCTAAAGCAATTATTCCTAGTGGTATCTTTGCTTTCTGTGAAATGGCAGTTCGGCTTACGAGGAAAGCTAACTTATTTTTTAAGGAAACCAAGAGCAGTAAGAATGAAGGCCTTGGTGAATTTTCTGCACTGGTCATTGCAAATGATTGATGCCATACTCTTCCCCCTGAGCTCATGGCAGTGTAATCCCAGAGCAAAAACCTCTTCAGGCTGCCACTTCAGTGGTGGAGTCACCATCCCTGGAGGTGTTCAAAGAACGTGTAGACATGGCACTCCAGGACATGGTATATTGGACAGGGTGGTGTTGGGCTGATGATCTTGTTGGTCTCTTCCAACATTTTCTTTCTTTTCTAGATTTCCTTCCAGGTCATAACAACGTATGGAAGGAGGGCACTTCAAACAATGCTCGCTTGGCCTTGCTTTCCCTCCCATCTGGTCCTTCCACTGGGATGGCCTCCAGCCCCTGAGACACCCAGTTCTTCTCTCTTCTTTGGATCATGGGTAAAGTTACGTATTTAATTTGCTGCAGCTGCCGGGCTCAAACATACAAAACTTTCTCTTTGCCATGAATAAGCTAAAAGACAGCTGAAAATCAGGGATTTTCCTGGGCAGCACGCTTTGCCTGACCTCACTTGAGATGACCTAATGCAGTTTACGAAATTCTTTTTAGGCATTTACTAAACAAGATTAAATCAAACAAACAAAACAGAAAGCCTCCACAGAGTAAGTCTGACCTGTTGCATCCCAGATTGAACTGAGACCAAATTCTGCTTCACATTCACAGCTACAAATAAGGTTTCTCTATCACATGGGCACTGCTAGGCAGGGTGCAAAATATAATTAAGCACAAAATCCAGCCTTCCTCATATCAATGAGATAAAGCAGCATACAGTGAGGAAAAGGACAGAACTGGGCCCAAAACTTAAATTTAAACCAGTTTACATTAAAAAGATATATGAAAGAATGACCGTGCAATATGAATACTGTATTTTAAAAAGTGGTTAGTGCTCACAAAGGTGCACTACCCATCAGTTGGGAAGATGCTACATCCATATTTGAAAATAACATCTACTGGACGGATCAGTTTGAACACATAAGGTGGGCGTCTGCCTTCTGTTGAGATGGCATTAATTTGGTATTGTTCTGTTGAAGCTGACTACAGAGTTGGATAGATGAATCCTTAATTGGCCATTTTTTCCTGACTCCTAACAGGATGAGCTGTATTTAGACAGGATTTGCCCAAAACAAATACTAAACATGCTGCTTTTAGGATACATTGGAGGGGAGGAGGTAACCCCTTTCCAGCCATTCAAGAGATGTGCTCATTTTAATTGTTATATGGCAGTAATTAGGAAACAGAAAGAAGAGCTGTCTTAGTGGTTCCACTTAAGTGTCTTCATTTGGGTTTAATTTTGAGTTTTCATTCCAAATAGCGAAGACTGAGATCCCTCTTCTGTTTTGGGCCATGATGTTCAGTAAACACCTGAATTGTACCTTCAGCAATAGTTGTTTGGGTTTTTTTTTTCATTCAAAACTCTTCTAAAAACAGTGAGAGCGCCAAATTTCTGAAAATTCTACAGGATATAATTATGTTTGCTATAATGGTTTTAGTAAGACTAACGCATAAAAGGCAATAGAAATCCAATTTGTAGGAAACCAACACTTCTGAGACTAGCATTACAAAACTGCCCTTTACTCAACCTGAAAGGTTTTTAATAACTCTGTGACACTCAAGACACGCTTCCACCAAACTGATATTTATTTATTGACCCCAATCTTGTCACACGGGTCGGAGCTACCAAGGGTTATTTGCCAGACACAAGACAGGTCCTTGCCCACTGGCTACTGTCAGAGTCCTTAAGTCTGTTTTCATTTATCTTAGCGAAAATCTCACCCAAGTAAAAGCTGCAGGGTTTGACTCTCAAAGTTTAGAAGAGGTTCATTTCTCAAATTAAAATTTTATAGGGCTCTGGCTGTCAGAGCAATTTCCAGACATGCCAGCCTTCGTCACTTCTGTTGACACTGGATTGCCTACAACCCAATCCGCAGCCGCCGTGATGCCTCACAACCGCTCTGGAGGTTTGTCCTGCCTGAGGAGCTGGGGAAACACCGCCGCAGGAAGTTATGGCCCTGTTCGCCACCTCCTTCACCCCAACACAAAGGTGCTGGCCTTTTCCTTTTGATCTCGTTCAGTTTACAGGGGTGTTTTATACGGCGAGGTTTATGATCACCATTTCTGCCACGTCTCAGTCTTGACTGCATTTAGCCAACAACAGATGTAAACCAATCCTTAAATATGGTTGTGAATGCATAGGTTAAAAATACTGTGATCCTGAAGGAAGGCCTATTTTGGAGGAAAATAAAACCCTCAAAGGAAGCAGACAAGTTTATCTGGAAGCAAACTATGATAAATAAAATTATTCCTGTGGAATATTCCAATAATCTCTTTTTAATACTTAGACTGCTTTAAATAGCATGCAGATTAAATTCGATACAGATGAAATTGCAGCCTCTATTTATTTGTATTCATACATACAGCAGCAACGTAAAAACCTCTGGAGTTTGTGGAGGAGTCTGCTGCAAATAACCATATCTACAGCAGTGGTGTAAAATGTACCAGTGTAATATACTGGAGAAAGCTGTCACTTGTTTGGCAATTAACACTGATATAGGAGGGAAAAGGAATGAGAGGATATTAACAGATTAATCTTGAGTCCTTTTAGTCTGTGCTGAAGTGAAATGACAATCGAGTTTACCCCGACTCCCGTTAAATCAGTGCCCTCTGCTGATCGCTGCCTGGATTAAAACGGCTGTGCTCCCGCAAAAGAGACACAACCACCCCAAATAGAGTCAAAGTCTCTGTCAGGGAGAAACCATGTATGGATTTAACCCTCAACACCATTTTTCTAAGTGAAGCTACAGACAACAGGGAAATTTAGCAACAACAACCTGTACCAACAATATTGTCTAGAAATAAAAGCATCTCTACGTATCTTAATTCCTGTGGTTCAGGCCAGAAATAAAAACTCCTCTGCTTGCTGCATTGCTACTAAAATTTATCCTTTTCTCCTTTCTGATCAACTGAAACACTCTTAATGTATTACAAACAAAAAACGGTTGAGAGTTTCATAGTGCAGCTGCATATCGAGATAAATTGTCTCACTTTGCAACAGCCCATGCCTTACTCAGAGTAAGAAAATCCTTAAGGTGAGTTAAACTGGCACAGCCTAACCCATGGATGCATAAATAAACGATCATGAACTCGCCTACAGCCCTTCTTATGTTGAATGAAATAAAATATAAAATGCTGAGCATCATCTTTTGTATCTATAACTTGTTATACACATGTTATCAGTTTGATATCCTTGTTTAGCTAATAAGCAAAGTGCTAACAAGGGGCAAAACTGGAAATATTTGCCAATTGTCATTGCATCCAGCAGACACGGGTAGAAGGGAAATTTAATCTCAGCTAGAGATAGTATTGTGCTTGGGGATGTTCACAGTAAGGGTCTTACTCTGCAATTCAGTGAATGCCACAAATGCATAAAGCTGCAGAAAAATATAAAGACTCTATTAGTTTAAAAAGCTGAAAGATGGCTACAAAAAAGCAGACCAGTTACAAAAAGAGGAAAAAAATCCAATAGTGCGCTGGGAAACTTGACAGCAGTCTAAGTTTAAATGCTGCCTGGAGGAAGGAACACATTGCTCCATGAAGAACAGAAAGAAATGCACATAGCAATTTTTGGAGTCTATTGATACTATTTATATTTAATTCTTTCTTTTTAACTTGAATCTTCAGCTTATATGCACCAATAGGATTCAGCCAAATTTGAAAAAAGCACCAACAACTTTTTCTTCTGGGAGTCTCTTTCCCAGAAAAATGTTGCAGGCTGCTGTACTGATGTATAACCTCAGCTCTGGTGTTTGCTATTGATATTTTTCACAGAAATTAAAATAGAAAAATATTTTGGTAATGGTTCTGCTACCACATATTCCCTGCATGAGTGCATGGCTCTGCGTGCGTGTGCTGTCTTCTCCAACAGCCAGTGAATTTGCATGCTGATGTTGTTTCGATGGGCATATCTTCTCCTCCGGTACATCACTTCAGCACTTCAGCAATTTCACGAAGCATGGAGCTGCACAGCGCATCACTCCCTGATATCAGTAAAATATTCCAGTGGTCAAAGCAAAGTCCATTAGATATTGCCTGCTAAATATCCATGGCTATCCCCAGAGGTACTTCATCTCAAAACAGACCTAGGAGACAGAGAAGGTCAGCGTTGGTGTTATTCACGGACATTGCCACTACCCAGCTTGCCACTCCTGTGCAGTGTTTTTCGCAGTTTGTCACCCTGCTTCTTTCTGCGCTTTGAAAAAGCGTTGCACACATTACAACAGGGCGTTGATACTGCTCAGGAAGCAATCAGAAAAAAATCACTAACCATTAGAGTGAGGAGTGGAAATGAATAGTTGACAACTTCTTTATCTATTTGTAATCATTCTAAATAGAGTGGAAACACAGGGAAAGGATGCTGGGATGCTGCAGACAAGGATTCTTCTCAGCGTGTGATTGTACACCATGTACGCAGCCCTCGACCCACCTGGAGCATCTCACCCCAGCATCAACGGTACAATGACAGCTCACAAAAACCCAGCTGAACGGACAAAGGTCTGGGAACAGTAGATTTTGTGCTTCTGGCAGCAACTGGGACCCCCATGCTGGGGCTCTGTGCCCTGGTTTGTCACCGGCAGGTAGGGACACCAGCACAGGACCACAGGCTGGAACCGAGCCACCGGTTCCCAGGTAACACCTCCAGAGCAGATGTTGGGAAATCTCAGGAAAACACAGGAAATAACCTCTTACCATGCTCTTTTGTAGGACACACTATTGGTTTCTGCACTTCCATGCTAATTGAGCTCCTGGAGGTACCACTTCCTTACAAAGCTTTCTCCTTCCCTCAGTGAAATGTCGGTATTAGTGCTGATTCAGTGGCACCAATGTCTGCAAGCATCGCCTCCGGGAGCTAACATTTAAGCACAACGGTGTTGCTGGCAAGATACCACTTGGCAGAAACAGAGTGAAAAGTTTGGCAACTATGGGCCAACATGGGTAGCAGATGTTTTTAATGCCAGCTTCTCTCTAATTGTAAAGCAGCAACAACAGCACAGCATGAAAGGAGAACACCATAAATCTCCAATGTAGGGATGAGTCCACGAGCACATAAATTCTGCCACTTGTTAGCAGAATTTGCTGACAGTCTCCATGCTCCACTTAAAAATGCATGGTGTGCAGTCCCATTTGGCTCCCTAATAATAGGCCCAGGGAGCTCAGGCTGGGCTTGCAGACACAGGTTGCCATGACACAGTTCCCCATGCCACAAAAATCGCCGGGGCCAATTTTGGAGTACACAGATGAATCTCGCATACGGCAAAGCCTTGGCGCCAGGCATCTTTGCTCAGCAGCAGATGATTAGCACATACAATCACAGCTTCTCCCCTTCTGAGGATGCAGCAGCAGGAACAGGCTTTTCCCCTCACCTGGAGCACCCAGTGCTTCCACAAGCTGCAAGGGTTGAGTCGTTGGAAAATTGTTGACCCTACAAACGTAATTTTGGCTTTATGCCCTTCACTTCCTCAACGTAGTCGTCTGCCACCTACTTTCCACTATCACACTGTAAAACCACAAGTTCTCTTGTGTGAAGGGAGCTGGGCTGGACCTCACAGAGGGCTTGTTTGGCTCCCATAGGACCAGGAGCAGCTGAGTCAGCAGGTACTGCTGGCTGCTGTTACCCCAGGATGCTAAACCTGCTGTGATGTGCTCTCACAGGGTTTGGAGATGATTTCTGCAGATTTTTCTACAGAGAAAAACCCATTTGATATTATTCCTCATCATCAAGATTGGGGTACCAGTCTTGCACATTTTTTTTTCCTGGCTGGAGACATTAGTGATGCGACTACTCCCTAGAAGAGGGATGTCCAGGATCACATCCCTGCTCCTTGCCCAATCTCACCATGTTCCTTCCACTAAAGAGTAAGGGTTAAACCACGAACATAAAATCATGGTTTGAAGCTGACCTGGAAAGCAAAGTTTATGAAACATTCATTCACTGCTCTGACATCTGGAGGGAGATGCTTCACTTAGGTCATGAATTTTTCTGTTTGGATCCAGGCTGATTGCTCACACTGCCATACTCCACCCTCTCTTCCCCTGCACCTTCTAGCCCACAACTAGTTTTCAAACAGAGGACATTGACCCTTAAGAAGGCTTGGAAAGTAGGTTGTTTCTCTTTCATTTTAAGCAGCAGGAAACAAGACCATTCACAAAAAGATAAAATGTAAAAAATAAATGTTCAGAGAGTGAGAAGCTAATACAGACGGAAGAAAATCTTGTATATTTATAAAAGAGTAAAATGAGAATTTGTCCTCTTGAACCTTGCAGTCAGAGGAATCTGAACTGAATTAATCAATCACCAGACTATTGAGAGGAAAAAAAAAAAAAATTACCTGTTGGCAAGCAGCCTGCAAAGGATGTAGATGGAGAGCTAGGCACACCAGTCTGCTTTCTCTAAACAATTAAGGACAGACTCAGCTAACTTAAATCCATACGGCAACATCCTAATCAATACAGCTAAGCTGAGTTTATCAGGCTAAAGATATTGTTTGTTAAACTTTTATTGTCCTTCGTTATAAAATCAGAGACTATGAACTTGACATGTTGTGGTCAATGTCATTCCGAGAAGTTTGCTCTCCCTTCTTCAGCAGGCAACGCACTTCTCAGCCCCCATAAACGTTATCAGAAAATTGGAAGGGCATTTGCAAAGGAAAGGGTGAAAACTGCCAAAGAAGTCAAAACCCATACACTTCTCCCTATTATAGTACTTTCCAAGACAGAATCCCCTGAAGGAAGAGACTGTGTGAAAATGGGAGCTGCTTCTCTCTGACAGAGAACGGATTGACAGATTCCATATTTATTTTTTAAAAATGCCTAACTAAGCAGCATTAGTCACACATCATCCATATTTCTCTTCATAAATGAGAGTGCATGAAGCTATAGAGTCTCCAGAGAAAGCAATTACAATATTAATTTCAACTAAAATGACAACTAGGAAAAAGAAAAAAAAAATAAAAATCAGTAGCTTAAGGAGTTCAGTTCTCTTAGATCCCAATTATGAAAACTACTTCACAAACACTGAAAACCACCAATCACCAATATAATCTTTAAACGAGCTCCCTGGAAGGCACTACGAAGAGCACTATCCGTGTAGGAAGACATTTCAGCAGTAATGAGTGTGCAAGTCTTCAAGTCTGTCAAGCCGCAAGTTTGACCGTGAAATAGGCTGGATCCCCGAGGTGGGGGAACCAGACACGTGTGTGCACACAGGCAGGCTGTTGGTCCAGCTAGCTTTATTGGCATTTTTGCACTGAAATTCAAGGAGCTATACTTTATGAGCCCAGTCTATGGGCCATGATCTGTCCAATGCAACTGGGTGTTGCTCAAAGCCTCAATGAAGCCCAAAGTGACTCTTGCCTTGAAGATTTCATAGACTCATAGAAATCTTGGTTGGAGGGGACCACAAGAGATTGTAGTTTCCCCACTCAAAGTGAAGCTCTTCCTGCTGGATCAAGTCAGCTGTGGCTTTTTCCCAGCTAAATCTTGAATATCTCCAAGGATGGAGAATGTGCAGCTCCCTGGGCAGTGGGCTCCAGCACTGCCAGAAGAAAATCCAAGAGAAAGTGCTTTCCATCCTTTCTTAAATGGGAGACTTGAAAGAAATCTTGTAACTCACTTGAGCTTTCAAATGATGTAGAAGGCAGTCACAGTGTGAAAGTCAACCTACCCCCAGGTGCTCTGGCTGTCTCCTCATCTTTACTCGCTGCTGACAAGGTCAGACCCATAACCTTGACACTCAGCTCAAGTGTATTGTGTCACCACACCAATGAGCGCCTTTGCCCTAATTTATATTTGAGCCAAATTCTTCTGCTGAAATGGCTTGAAATGACAACAACATAATGATTGTCTAGTTAATTCACTTAATAATGGGAAACAATTATATAACAAGAACATTTCTCTTGTGAGTTATTTTCCTTCTCAGCAAACAGTCCTATTGGAAACATGATGGTCTCCCATCCTCACAGCAACACAACATATTTTATCCCAATTGTACAGCTGCCAAATACACACTGAAATGTGTTCCTGTAAACACAAATGAGATTGATGTAATGTTGTATTCTAAGTACTTTGGCTGATTCTTGACTTGGGCTTTGTTTTTATTGTTTTTGGCAAAATATTGCCCATTAAAAACTGTAATAATTCTAAAATAACAACAAATTAAAAAGTGGAAAGGGTTCTTTTGAGAAGATTTCAAGGGACGCCCCATTTCAACCCAGCCTCTTAGATCACCACAGCCCTTTTAAAAGTTGTCTTCTAAAAGAAAAACAATTAAAGAAAAAATACCTTCCACTTTAATAAGCTTCACTAGCTTCTAAACATCCATTGTTTGTCATGGAACTCACTCTTTCTTCAGAGGACGGTGAACACCTGTGTGCCTCTGTCTGATGCGCTAAATGATGCCTTGTTGAACAAAACATCCGGGACGCCGTGCAGCTGGGAGTCTTTCAGAGTGACAGAATTTTGCAGGAGCTGTGTGAGATTTTCTGTTGGTGTGGAAAATGAGTGGAAGTGCTACTTTCTTCTCTGTCTTAATCATACAGTGTCACCCAAATTAAGATACAAATATAAGGAGCCAAATAGGAATTGTATCCTATTTCTTGAACTTCTGCCTGTGCCTTCAGATCCGAGCGATTCAAGTTTCTGACCCCAATTAAGCAGCTTCAGCTCTGTACTTCAGCCTACAAAACAAATAGGTAGAAGGGACTACCATACGTTTTGGTTTTCAGTTCATTAAATCCTTGATTGTGCAAAACCTTTTAAGAGATACTACCCCATAAATTTCATACAAAGCTATATTTTGTGTTATTTGGAAGAATCTTATTAAACACTTTCTCCAAAGAAATATTCCAACCTTTTGAGAATCAGCATGACACTTAAATGAATTATTCATGCAAGGCGCCGCAAGATGGGCAAGTTTCCTGCCAAGACTCGCACAGTGAGGGGTGTTATAAAACTGAAATTGGAATGTGGAGAGAACTGATGGAAAAGATTTCAAAGATCATCTCTGTTGGAAAAAAAAAACTCCCACAACTTCAGACCTTTAAACTTGCTGCTTCACAGCAGAGAGCCTTCTAGATGTCCCACTTCACATCCACTCCCAAATTCTTCAATTTTAAGATGTGCTCACAAACAGATACATGCTTTTAAACGAAGCCACTGAGTGATCTAAGTGCAATTTGTGAGAACCATTGACAGATAATTCATTCCAGTGATTCTTAAGTGAGTCTTCCTCTCAGGAAACTGGTAAGACTTCCCTTGCCATCTTCACGAAAGTGCTGCCTGCTGACACCACAGAGCTCTTCCTAAATTACGCAGGACAAACCAACAGTTGCCCTGTGCACACAGAAAAACCTGAGAATCAATCAGGCCTAATAACCAAATTTGCACAATTTCTGAAAATGTGTCGAGCTTAACTCAAAAGCTGACATCTGGCAACAACCAAAGGAAAATTAAGAGTTCAGAAATGTCAGTCATGGGGTTTTTTACCTGTATTTGCAGGTTTAGATGCTGACAAAAATGAATAAGGCTTACTTTGCCCCCCACAAATGCACTCTACTGAATAACTAATGAAAGTCACATTTTAAATAATACAACAGACACAAGAAGGGACTGCTATCATTAATGCAGAGCAACTTGGTACCACCAAACATTGTTCTGGTGGCATTTGCGCGAGGAAAAAATGCCCTGTAAGCAGAGAGGGTTGACATGAGTGATTGCTGAGCACATTTTAATAATTAATTCCACAAATAAGTGGAAGTCTATTTTAATTTCACCTTAGACAGCATTGCTCTCAGTGAAGTAAATTGCAAGCCTTCTTCTGTTACTGTACCCAAGACTGACACTTTGGAAACATTACAAAAGCAGCAGGGATGTAATGAAAAATATATATAGTGCTGAGACTTCTGAGCTATCCAAAGTGCTCTTTAAGATCCTGCAGATAATCTTTAGGGAATAATCCAAACAGCTCTGTTGTATAAAGTTACATTAAATGACTGTACATCATGCTGTGATTGAAAAGTCAGGACCAAAAATGCTGATCAGTTTGATTGGACATGGATTCAGTTCCAGCTTTTTAAAAGGCTTGTAAAGAACAGCTTAGTAAAGAAAAATAAAATTACTAAAACCACCAAAGAGATCGTGTTTGCATGTTTCAAACGGAAACATAATAGAATCATTTATTTGTGAAGGAACTGCTGAGAGGATTGAGGAAAAAAACAAAGTGTTTGGAAACATCTTTTCCCAAACTAAGCTAAAAAGGTGTTTTTCCCTGTATTTTGACTTCTCAAAAGTTTCTATAGAGTACTTTTACATCAGCAGCCCCATGGATAATGCCACAAGACTACTTTGCTATGTCCTAATATGTATCCATATTTTGGCCAAGAAGAATTTCATGTATACAGAGCAGACGAGGTGGATACCTCTGACAAGGGAATGTTCCTATGTTTTCTCGACTGCCTCCCAAAAAAATAAGGGTTTGAAAGTGACTCACAATTTGCAAATATAGGCCTTCTTACCATTTTTAAGTGGCATGATTTTTGTCCCACTCCTTTCTTCCAAAGGGAGTGGATTTTGTCTCGAGAAATTGTGTTTCTCTGACCTCACATGTGACTTTCCCACAGTGAGGAATCTGTTCTCCCTGGGGCTATGCCTGCATTTGGGGGAGCAGCTTCTTCACCTTACACTTTACCAGAGGAAGTCCTGCTTCCAGAGTAGAGGGAATACACTTTTGGAAGAAAGTTAAGACTTCTCATCAGTGTTAGGTCTCTAACATCTGGTACCTGAAAATTCATGGCCCTATTTCAGTTTCAAAAGAAGAATCTGTGGATGCAGCATCCATGATGTATGCTTTCTCTTATAAGAAAAACTACATTTCCTTACGATTTCTTTGCATTTTGAGCAAAAAGATCTTAGAAACAATATAGCCCCAGAGACTGACTTATTGTATTGCATCAGCTACACATTCTATTCCTGCTACTCTGAAATGCTGCGATTTAAAATTATATTCAGATTGTACTGGGGACCCACATATTTTTTCTGAGATAAGACCTTTGGGATTTTTTCCAAGATCAAGTCACGTAAGAAGAAGAGATTATAAACACGTGTTACGGAGTTGTTCCAGCCTAAAATACATTCTGCAAATACATCTTAAGGTTCTGTAAATAAGGTTACTACACATAATCCCGCAGGTACCAGCATTATATGTACATAATAAAGCTTAAGATCTTATTCAATTTTCAGGTATTTTATGAGAAGAGACACAGCCAGATTCTCAAGGGCCAAGTATTTCATTCAAAGGCAAGGAGATATTATCATACTCTGAATAGACATAGCAGTTAGTTTGTACAGCATTTCATAAAAGTGTAATTTGCAGACTTCAGGAGAAAAAGGAATGCTTTGAGGAACACAGGGAATATTTATGTAGCTACACAAATTACTTGGTTGATTGGGATTGTCTTTTCAGAATTATTTTAGAAAATGAAATTACTCCTTACAATATAACTTTTGCCGTTATTATTATCTCTTGCACTTAAAGATATTAAATCCTTGTCTTGAAATTTGGCTCACGAACATGCAATTATGACCAAAGCACTTAATCTTCCTGGCCCGTTAATTCATCACAGTAACTAGCCAAATTCCACCGCGCACAAGGTCGAGAATAAATGGAGCTGGCCCCACAATCTCAGTGCAACATAGCAAATACAACCACAGAGCGAGCACATCCTCATTTTCTTCCAGTCAACTCTGCTTAAACATGCATTTTTAGATCTCAAGCAACATACAGCAAAGAGCAGATGAATCAGGTTATCTGGGAAATGAAGCACTTTTCACATTTTCAAGCCAATTGTGAAAATAAACTCAGTAGTAGATTATTAATGTGAAAGAAACAGGTTTTTCTCATGCTTAGTCAAAATTGTTCTGGCAAGTAGTTCCATTCCTTCTCTGCTCTATTTCACTGAACGAGCTGTCTCTCAGAAGAGCATGAAACTTGTAATACTGAAGATGATATTGGTGGAAAACTCCAATTAGATATCAGTAAACTATCAGATTCAAAAGCTGATCACCCAGGTATGCAGAAGGGCTCTAGGTCTTGAGTGTCAATATGCTCACTAATAATAAAGTTAATGACAGCCATTGCTTCAGACAAGAAGATATGCCTATCACAATTATATCTTATCTGTCTTTAATACATTTAGTCAATATACTATGATGCTGAACATATCTGAGTAAACATACCTAATTTTTTACCCTGAAAGCTAATCAATAATATTCCTGTTAGCATACTTCAGCTTAACTATTGGAAGTAAGTAACTGGTATTTCCTCCTTGTCCGATATTTGTGGGTACTAAATCCTTATTAAGATAACTGCTGAGCCTTGTAATGACACCTCTATATCAGGAAAATAAGAGTTATTCTGAAAAATGGTATTAACTTAAAGACATTTTCTTTGCATTAGATATTTTAGAAGACTGAAGATAACCCAAAAAGGTTTGGATCAGCTTCAAATGTCTCATGACTCAGGAGACAAGAATGCAGGATATGTCCAACCACATAGGCACATGGGTATTGAAGACAACCCACACACACATCTCTGCCTCCCTGGTCAGGCAGGAGGGGGGGTCTCCACAAATTGTCCACCCTTTTCATGGGAGCACAGATGGAGAATCTGCCCCCAGATGTCCCAGGCTGTAAAGTTTCTCTTGATGCACAGGTGAAACAAAGCTACGCATACTCAAAAATCAAGCTGTGTCATCATTTTTCCTGTGCAACAGTAGTCATGAGATGCTTGAGAGCACAACCCAGATAAGTCACTGGACAATAAACCAAAAAACTAAACATGCATCTACACATGATACCTCTCATCACAGTTACGTTGGCCACAAATAGGTATTGTACAACAGAGACATCCCAACTGGAAATTTCCTGTACCATTCAAAGCTACAGGAAAATTCAAAGCATGAAATGATCCCATCAATTGATAATGACTGAAGCATGAATATAAAATAATTACCACCTTCAAGGGAAAAATGGAACGACAAAAATACTAACTAGCAGAGAATAAAATATAAAGAATATATTAACGTATAAATGAGAGACATAGCTAGAGCCTTTGAATCTGAGCCGCACACCCGCTGCATGTGCTTTGATCACCAGCACAGTGCTCACCAGGAAACGTCACCTGCACACGGAACAAGAAATGAAGGTGGTATGACCTTGCACAACTCAGCCAGAGTCCAAGTCTGGATGCCGGGGCTGGGACTCTTCTCTTTGCTCTCCTTTTCTTAATGCCAAATTTGTTTCTTGGCTTGTTCTTCACTGAAGGAAAGCACAAGCTTCATCATTTTAGCACAACAGAGAAGACCCACAGCTCATCCTAGCAAGCAGCAGAGGACCCCACGGTACATGCTGATGAAGGTCTGTACACTACCAACCCACTGCTCCATTCTCATTACCCTAATCTTTCATTTATAGTAAAAATATAATGGTTTCAGAGGCCACAGCACAGAGATGCTGCAGGGGTTCTCTTTGACTGACACTCCTTTGAAAATCATTTACTGATGGTCAATACATTCTATCAAGTAATCTGTTTTATTTGTTTCCCTTAGCTGTAGTTCCTCATAATCTTAAGAAAAGGAATAAATGAGGTTTAAAAAAAAAAAAAAGGAACAAATTATGTTGTGTGATCAAAATTTCATATTAAGTTTCTGATAGCTTGCTCCTGAACGATTCAGGCAGGAACCAGAACTCCTAAATGAAATTACAGCTCCATGTGATTCATAGCCATTTGCCAATTAATGTATGTTAGCATTAACACCAATGAAAAACAGCCTGACAACACTCAAAATATGTGCATATTACAATAATGAAGGCTTCATTAGAAACCCTATAAAAATTGTCTTCCATATGTTTCACAAAAATTGCATGTTAGCTGCTCATTGATTTTGCTCAATTATGGAAAGCACATTTGCAAACATAAAATGTACTCTTTAACTATTTTAATCTTTTTAGGACTTGGAAGCTGAGGACAATGTGTCAGATGATCAGAGAATAAATTTTTGTCCACAGTAACTCAAATTAACTACTATTTGACAAAATTGTGTCAATGAATAGTAGTCTGAACATTGCTGCTCTCATTGGACAACGTTGCAGTTGTGAAGACATTACCTTTGTCAGTAGTTTCTTTAGTTCTAAAAACAAAGAACCGCTCATTAAAAAAAAATCAAGCCAACAAACCACTGTTAGACTATTAAAATAATGTTTATTTTTTTATTTTTAACACTCAACATACAGTACTTTAGGAAAACCATTAAATTAAGATCTGTAGAAGCAGAGAGTACTCAAAAATAAAAAGGTTTTTTTTCTTTAATTGTTCTGGGTTGAAAGTGATGTTTATCCTACTAGTTATATTCCATTGAGTTAGATTCTGTCGATAGAAAGTTAACTGCTACATATGGCATGGTTTCACCCAAATCAATAGAATTCCATTTGCTTGCTAGAGGAACATTGATAATCAGGCTCATCAGCTCCAAATGAGCAGAAATTGATCTGCCAGTCGTGAGGAAGAGTCAAACCAGACTACCAAATATGTGGTGATTCTAGTAGCCATCCGCAAAGGCATTTTGTACATGAAGCTATCCAGTATGTACATGAAGCTATCCAGTATGTCTTTACATATCTTACAAATACTACCAATAAACAGACAAAGCTTCAAAGAGTTACTTCCCTAAAGAAAGAGGAAAACAATGGAATTATGAGGAAAGGGAAAGAAAAGGTCAAAGGAATGTCTGTGAAAGTGAATTTCTGGAAACAAATACAATCTAGAAGCTGCAGCAAAATGTAACCTCAGCACAGCAGGGGCGAGATGAATGGGTTGTCAAAGCCGTTAGGAGCCATTCATACTTTCCGAACAGCCGTGTAGCAGCATGATTGTCTGCCGCACTGAGGGACTTCAGCCTCCTGAAGTGTTTTTTTACTAGTAGCTAGGTCTAGGAAACAAATAATGGCCTATTTTGTGAGAACTATCAATATTAAGTTTTACCTTCCTAGGAATTAAATGAAAGGTAAGAAGCTGTACTTGGGGGAGAATGGTAAAAAGGAGAGAGGAATTGTACTACAAAAACTGAAACCTGGAATTTTCCCCTAGTGAACGATTTGATGGACTTCAAACTCTTTCAAAAATACAGGATCTTTATTTAAATTCCAAACTAAAAAGACATTTAAACCCTCCAACTGCAACTCTTCACTTAAAAAAAAAAAAGAAGTCAAACAATACTTACATATATATAGATTCTTAACAGGGAATTTGTCAAAAAGCATCTTTACTCCCACAACATCATTTTATTTCCCCTTCTCCTTAAACCCTGATGGAAAATCAGGGTAGTAGTACCCAAGATGAGCTACCTGCTCTGGAATCTCCAGAAGCCCTTCCAAACCAAGTTCCTCTAGGAATTTTATGATTCCCCCCCCCCCCAAAAGACATTGGCATATTTTTTTTTTTTGCATACACCATTTACAAACACAATATAAATGTACAAATTGTACTGGTAATGTATAATCCAAGCTATTTCCAAAAATACAACAGTATTCTAATACAGAAGATCCAACAAACAACTAAAGAGGAAACCAGCGCAGGTACTGTTGCTAATTTTGTCAATTAATTAAGAGGTGAAAGGATGTTAGAAAATAATCCAGACAGCACAAGATTTCAGCAAAGATCATGAGTTTCTGAAGAAAATTTTTAAAATGCTTTATCTGGAAAATATTTTTAGATTTTGCAGAGTCCACAGACACCTGTGCAGATCCTGACCTCCAGGAGAGGTGCTAAAAATAGGCTTCAATTTAGATTTACACTGCACCTTCAAAAAAAAAAAAAACCATAGCCTTGTAGCCTGCATGGCTACTTAGACAGCTATAAATAATAGAGCAGCTTATGTAGGAATCCTCTCCGAGCTCAGTGGTCAAACACATTTTGGCAACCTGAAGGGTCGATTACCAATTTTACATTTTATTGCAGATGTCCCTATCTCATTCCTCCAGGGCGGCTGCTCCAGCTCTGGAGGTCCTGCTGAAGGCTGTGGCCACACAGACATCCTGCCGTGCCCCCAGTCCACTCTGCATGTCCGCAAAGTCAATAGCAAAACTCTTCTGACCCGCAACGGCCACCAGCAGCAATCCTGAACACCAGGCAAAGCCTGCTGGGTAGGAAGACCAACTAAGGTCTCTTCCAGTTCAAAGGCCACCAGCAATGGTTGGACAAATCAACATTACTCTAAAGAAATCAAGGGGTGGAAATTTGCCACAGTCCTAATTCATCCAGTCAGTAGTTAACAAGCACTGCACACTTCATTTGTAGCCTGAGCTTTCAGGCTTTGAGCTGCAGCCGCTACGTTTTCTGCCAGTATTATCCCAGCATGGATCATTAGAGACTGATTGGGGAAGCCCTTCCCCTTCCCTCTGTGGCTTAAACAAACTTAGTTTTATATGGCTGGACAGCAAAGTCCTTAATCATTCTGGTGATTTTTCCTTCAACTCCCTCTGAGTTTCCAAGCGGCTTCATGAATTGTGGACACCAAAACAGGACAGCAGTTTTGCCATGTGGAGTTCTCCCATGACAGAGAGAAAGGGAGAGCTTCTCACCAGACCTACTCAGTATTCTCCTGTTGTACGCTGCTTCTCAGGATAAAATCTCCTATCCTGCAAGTATCAGCTACACTCATTATTCTTAGATATATGATCTTACATTTGGTGGTATGAAACACATATTGATTGAATGCTCATCTGACAGGCTTGTAATTACTCAGGTCATCCCATTTACCCTTTTTAAATAATGGCAGAGCACGAGCTTTCTTCAGCCTATTGAAACTTCCCTAGTGATCCAGGACTTATTAAAAATAAACATTAATGATCCAAAGAGTAACTCAGACAGCTCTTAAAAATTTTAGGTGCCGGTTATCCAGACTTACTGATTTAACAGAGCTCAATGATAGTAGCTGCTGTTTAACTGCCTCTTAATCACTGCTGGGACATAAATTATTCCCTCCTGTGAGGCAGCAGCATCGTCATCCTCCCTCCCCGCCAGGGAGAGGACCGACGCACTGACAGCGCCGTCTCCATCTGCAAATGGACTGGAGCAACTTGTTAAACTTCTTTCCCCTCCTGTCATATTTAAAGGACATTATGAAATAGGTTTAAACTTGCTGGCCATACATTTTCCCATGCTCTTTTGCTTGTCAATCTTACTGTGTTCAACTCCTCATTTATATTCTCTGCTATATGCTCCTAATTGCCCTGCTCACCATTTGTTAGAGAGTATTTCGCCAGGGGCGAGGAGGCGGGGAGGAATTAGAGTTTTATTGTTTTCATCTTTGTGAAATTGGATCTTTTGGAGAATAGTAAATAAATTATTGAGACTTTTTTCCTACTAGCACATACGAGACGTAATCGAACCATGCTTCCCTGCACCAAGCAACCACTAACTTTTCATTCAGTGACCAATTACTCTTTTGCTATCGAAATGGGATCTCATACAGAGCTCCCTTCTGTCACATGCAATGCATCTGGAGTTTGGGAAGTGTCAACCACAGTTTTTACGAAACACCAAAGACAATCTCATAACCTCTTGAGACCTTCTCCATTGGCTTCTCAGAGGAAAGGATCCTGCCACACCGCAGTTCCGCTCCTCCTGTAAGCCAACCTCCTCCTACCCTGCAAACACACATCACGAAACAGAGTGATAAAGATCCTGTGGGATTTGTTTTCTTATCAGACATGACCGAGTGCCCCATCTTGTATTTTAGCTGTTAGAAAACTGAACTTGGACACTGATGGCTCATTTGTATTAATTGCCTGTGACTGACGAGGGTAGTGCACTCTGGTCTAAGTGCCATTTCCCTGTGCCTTCTGCCTACTTGCTTCTTCCAAAAGAGCAGAAACAGCCACTAATTGTTATATTCAATACTCTCTATTTCCTGCAAGCAATACCAGTTTAATTAAATTTATATTGTTATAGGTGACCAGCAATAACTCATTTCATCTGTTTATAGAGGTCACTGGAACTGATAAATTTCCTTTTCATTGCTGACATCTTCATTTTAAGTGCTCCCTCAGTCCCCTACTGACTTTTTTTTTTTTTTTTTAAAGCTGGTTTTACCCTTCCCACTTAGCTATTCATGCTGTCCTAGCTGAGGCTGGTTAAAACAAAGGTCATCTTCCAGAGGAGGCAGGACAGCAATCCGTAAAACCCAAACCCTCATTTTGTGCTATCACTGCCAGAGTATTTCCCTTCACGCTTAGAGCGGGAAGGATCTTTGAGGAAAAAAATCCAGACATTTCTCTTCTTTCACACCTTTAAATCCTCTAGACTCTTTCACAGGTGAAACCAGAGGCTGCAACACCATTACCCTCAAGAGAGATCCTCATCATCACCATGGTGGGTATCTGAAGCCTGCTGAGACAGGCGCTGCTGGGGATGCCCCAGCACTGCAAAGGCACTGCAGCGTTCTCCAAATCACAAATGAACAGTGAAACATCCCACTACTTTAAGCACAAAATCAGAGAGGATTGACCCATGGGTGGCTGCTTCCGCCCACACCTCTGAGAGCCCTCTGGCTCAGCTCCTCCAGCCCCATGGTTAAAGCTCACCCTGATCCCATGCGCTTTTCCCAGGGCAGCCCTTCTGCTGGAATTCAGAAACTTGAAAACCTGAATAAAGTAGCTAAAAAAACCCCTCTCCTCTTTTGTATCTTCTCAGTAGCTCTCTCTTAGGTTAGCCTAGCTCTCTGCCAAAGCCCAGAGGAAAAGACCAAGTGCTTTGTCCTTCTCCCAGGCTCTGATTCCCTTCTGAACCTGCCTTTTCTTTGGGTTGGCAGGAGAGTTCCCACAGCCTTCATGTCCTCCAGTTAGTTCTCAAAGTGGGGTTACACTAATGCGGGTGAGGTTACTGCTTCCAGCCACAACCGCTTCAAAGTGGAGGAGGTCGCCTTTGAAGGGTTGGAAGGAATAAAAATGAGACAAGATTTTCAACTGCATGAGCATGAAGGAGGGAGGAAGGAACAAGCCACCGGGGCTGAGCATCACAGGTCCATCCTCAGAAGTCAGTTGGTGTTCACGGTGCTGTCAGATGGCTCCAGTGCAGACACTGGGCAGTAAGAGAGCAGCTTGGCCTTTCTGAAAGAGCGGAGAACAACCTTGAAGGCGCCACATGCTACGGATGCCCATTGCCCTGCTCCTTCCCATCTCACCGCAGGCTACCTTCGCTGCACAGCGCTCCTGGTGAGGACAGCAGCGGCCAACAGGGACTTCAAAAACTGGTTCTTTTGCAATTAATGGGAATAAAACTTTCTTGCATCGTTTTGACTTATTTTTCTTAAGATTATGTTTTATGGTTTGGTTTTTTTTCTGAAATGAGGGAGAAAAATAGTAATGGCAGCACTTCTTACAAATCACTTTTATCCAAATTTCTGAGTATAGTAGTTAACAAAAAAGAAGGGTAAACATTAGCGTGTTTAAGTATATTGAGTATGAAGGCAGTCTGACTGGATGTCTCTCTTCAGGGAGAAAGGGGGAGAGAAGAGAAAAATATTTTCTGAAGAAGCAATAGTAAACTTAAGGAAAAAATCCCAATAAAAACACACTCTTGAGTTGAGAGATATACAATCTGACAATGAAAGTGCAGCTCAAATTAAGTATATTGCAGACATTCCTTCAGAGTTTGTGCCGTGTCTAATTCACCTTGGAATTGAAGTCATCACGTTTTACTTTTCATGAGACGTGTTAAGAAAAATAAAGGAAGTTCGGCTCCCTATGAAAATAGGCAAATCTTTAGCACAATGGTAAATTACTTCTAATTAATTGCAAGGGAGTCATAAAATGAATGACATGGAGCTGTCAAGTAAAATTCATCTAAACAGCTCTAAAAAAATCTCACAGGGAAACTTCCTTCTGCAAAATACAGTTACAAGGAAGTGGGTCAACTGTATAAATCTAAATGTAAATTCCTCAGTATACCATGACTAAATGAAACCGTGAGGAAATCTCAGTTTAAAACTCTGACTTGATTCGCCTTTGATGCGGGCAGCACACTTGCGAGATTTGCACGAGAAGCAAACCGCTTCAACGGAAGAACTTCTTAACAGCAAGCGAGGGCACGATTTCAGACCCTGCTGCAGAAATCTGACATCCTCACATCTCAATAGACCCTGACTTCAGACCAGCAGAAGACTGAGGCTCCTTGACTCCAGATGGGAATTTGATTCGCAGCGCTCAGTCCTCCTGCAGCCTTACCTGCTGGCCAGACCCGGAGGTATGGCTGCAACACAAAAAACCCCACAAAGGAAGATAGATTTTTTTTTCTTTTTTTAATTTTTTTTTTTCCTCTTTTTAATTGCCTTGGTCTTGTTGCAGCTCTGCTCATACCTGACCTCCATCAGAGCATCCCTCAGGCTGTTCTCACTGCTACCTGCCGCAGGAGGACCGTAAAGCGCAACAGGGGCTCTGGCCACTTTCTTCTCATCAGCCCATACCTGTAGCAGGGAAATTGCCTTCAGAGTCCCACATTAGCTGTGAAGATGCATTTGATATGGAGTTGAAGCTGAGCAGACTGATTATACCACTGCTGCCATGTGTGTTAAGTCAGAGACAGAGCGCAAAGCAGCCAAAAGGCAAATCTGGCCCAGTTTCTCCTCTTTCCCTCTGGGGAGAATTCAATAAAGAATTGATTAATGCTTGAATTCTCATCAAGAATTAATAAGTTCCTGATGTTGTGAAAATGAATAGTCTCAGAGAAGCAGCTAAGCTTGTTGTTTTGTACAGTGAAAAAAAAATTATATGTATTTGGCAATTCTGATGCAATGGCTAAGTTAGAGAGGGGGAATTCTGAATTCCCTGCCTGTTTATGCTTTTTTAATAAAGTGATGAACGGATTGACTGAAAGCCAATTCTCAAAGATTAATTGGAAGAGACTGTGCTTCCACTGCTGTTTTCTCAAGCTTAAGTACAATGGGCACGATGCGTTGCCTCCTTACAATGGCGCCAGGAGAGATCTGGGCACATCCCTTCACAGCCTCGTAGGGGCCGGGTCCCAGCAAACAGGGGGGCTCAAGATGCCTTTCAAGTATTTTACATCTTGTGCCTCTCTGGAGCTTTTGGCATTTTACCCCTAGGCAAGAGCAGCAACTAATACTGAAATAAGAGTAGAGGATGGTTTTTTGCTATGGGATGGATTTAATTAAAGCATCCCATTCTTCCTGCCCACTTGCACTGGTTGGAGCACCCATTTGGAACAGGATCCTCCAGCCTCAGGTGGGTCAGGTCTCCATGTCCTCACTCCCAAGCTACTGCTGGAGGCCCAGTCCCACCAGTACAGGTACACCAGAGAAAGATATATACCATCATCCATCTGCCTTCAGTATCCAGCAAGGTCTGCCCTGGTCATACCCGCAGAAGTGAAGCCATGAGGAGAGAAGCAAACTGCTGGAAACCCTTCCCCGTGCTCATGCACAAGATGCTTCACGTTTGTGATGGTTTAGCCCAAATTACCACACAGTTTCTCACTCACCCTCCCCAGTGGAATGGGGGAGAGAATTGGGAAGGAAGGAGAACTCGTGGGTTAAGATGAAGACAATCTACTAAAATAACAAGGGAAAACCACAATAATAACAGAATATAAGGATATTAAAATATACAAAGTGAACAATATATATTTTCTCACCACCCGATGTCCCAATGACGGATAGAGCCCGCCCCGAGCAGCGATCACGGAAACAAAACCGAGCAGCAAGCAAAGGAGCAAAAGGGAGCCAGCAAGGTAGAGGGAACGATGCCAGCAAAACGAGGGAGAAAGATGGATGCCAGGAAGGCAGATACCCACCCTGGCCTGCCCCCACTTATATACTGAGCATGATGTTTATGGCATGGAATGATCTCTTTGGCCAGTTTGGATCAATTATTCTGTCTGTCTTTGTCCCAGCTTCCTGCATCTGCAAATTAGCAAGACTTGGAAAGCAGGACAGTGTCCTTGGTCTCATTCACAACAACTCCTGTCATCAGAGTGTTTTATCAACATTCTTCACACACGAAATCCAAAACACACCAGCTACTGAGAGGAAAATTAACTCCATTCCTGCCAAAACTAGGACAGTGTTGTTAAGAGCTTTGGAGTACGCACACCCAGAGAAGGAGCTGCAGGGAGATGGTAAAATTTAGTGGTTAAAATAAATCTGTTCCTATGTACCCACTGATATCAGGCACTTGTGGGTTAGGCAGTAGCTCAGCGCAGGACTTAGCTGCTCTGAAGGTGAGAAAGAAAAAAAATTTAAAAAAAAATTTAAAAAAATGCTGAAATACAGTTAAAGCTCAAGAACGGGAGGCGAGAGAGTTAGAGCACGCATTATTGAGGTGCAGGAAAGACTGGCATTCAGCGCAAGATGGAGAAGACACGACGAAATAATAATCTCAGGTGATTTCTTACAATCACTCTGTCTTCAAATCCTTCCAGAGGACACAGCCAAGGAGGTTATAAAAGTTATTATCTGAAGAGACACAGGAACAAGCAATATCCCTGGCACAATCGTTATTTGTAATTATCTCGAAGCATTTCCTGGAAGAGCCATCACGCATGTTGCAGCATCTGCCTATTTCCCCGGTGTAACCACAGCAACACTTGCTTTTCTGCTCCGGATGGCAAAGAACAGAAGGGATTTGGGATAACAGCAGGGAGCGGAAACGCCAGGTGAATACTGCGGAATACAAGATGCCGGGCTGCATTTGTTTATATTTAGCAATCGCTTGCTCTTATGAAGAAAAAAAGTTATCAAGCGGTGATCATCTGGAGTTAAAAAGCCAAGCGTGACTTTTGTCCGCGTCACCAGCAGATGTTGGGATCTGCGGAAGATGCCTGCGTGACAGATAGCTGTGCTCCACTGCTCTCGCTACCCACCCAGAGGCATGCGAGTTGCCAAATGTAACCCAGGGATGCCTCCCAACGATGGTTAAAATTAAGGTAGAACTGACAAAAAATATCACTGTAAGGAAATAAATTAATTTAAAAAGTCTATATCACGTATCTGTCACATATAGGGGTAGGATAAACACCTACTGTTTATCTTAGGGTGGAAGCCTGAAAACCATTTTTTACTTTATTTCATTAATTTTCTTCCACTGCTGCATGAACATTAATTCATGTACACACAACAAAAGCTTTAAAATATATTCCTAGAGAAACTGACGGAATATGCAGAATTTCCATGGAAAAAGTGTGCAAGGGGAAAACAACAACAACAAAAAGAGTGCTAATGCTAAGGAAAGGAGCTTGGGGAAGGGAGAGAAGGGCAGGTTTTAGAGCACTAGAGTATTTTTATTCCTTCCTCTGTGATAAGATCAGGTCCAATACTGATTTAATTCCACCTCAAATCTCCTTGCCCTTTCAGCTGCCTATCAAGCATGGCTTTGTCCAAAAATCCATCTTTACACATACAGCTTAAAACGAAGTCAGTGATTAACTCGGCTGGGAAGTCTAAGCTGGACTTGCATGGTGTTTCCATGGACTCTTCACCCGGACACGAGTTTTATCCTCCTCATCCTTATTCTTTTCTCCCTCCTCCTCTCCCAGCTACAAAACAAGCACTGCCACATAAGACAGCATGCTCCCTGGTCAGGAAATCAAAAAAGGACTTTTCCTTCTTTATAAAAATTGAATTAATAAATCACAAGAGAGAAAAAAAACACACTTATTTTTGGCCCTTATTGACATGCATTTTCTTTCATTTACACGAGTAAAATCAGACCAGAAACTCTTGCTTAAATCCATGGCACTACTCTTGTCTTACAAAGGTAAAGCTGCACACATTTCTCCAGCTCCAGAAGGCTTTTCTTCCATTCCCACAAATGAAATCCCAGTCATTTTGTGTGGAAAGCCTGTCTTACATAACGATTCTAAAAAAAAAAAAAAAATAGGTTCTTCTCTCTGCCTTCATCTTATTAGAAAGGGTGATAACAACAGAGTCTATGAGACCTACACCTGACATTATTTTTCTTTTCCTCCTTTCCTCTGGAAAGAAACCAAAACCCTGCTCAGAGCAGGGCCCCAGCCCCAGTGGGAACAGCTGGGCTGGGGAGCGCTGGGGATGTAGCAGCTCAACCACACTGCTCAGGAATGGCCAACGTGCTGTCTTCTGTCAGAAAAGAGCCATGGGCTATGCCACTGCTGTAAAACCCAGTCCCTTGCCAAAGAAATGTGTCAGCAAAGATTGAAACTAAGAAAAAGCACAAACCCAATCAATACTTTCTCATCATAAACCTCATCAATGCATCTGCTTAAAATGAGACGCAGCAAGAACCGATGGAAAGTGATAAAGATAAATATTTAGCAATGTTCTTGGCACTTTCTTCAACTGGCTGGATATCTAAAACATCCTAAAAAAAAAAAAAAAAAAAGAGACATGATGCTTTAAGACTAATTGAACCAATAATCAAAGGCTGTCTCTAATTCCTGGACTAAGAGGTCAATTACTGAAATAAATTTGACAGCAGATAGATGGTACCAGTCTGCAATTACCATTTAAAGACTTGATAATTATGGCAAGAATTAGTCTGTATTTTCAATTGCAGCAAAATCCATCAATTTTCTGTAGTCATTATCTTGATTATAAGAAGAAACGGATTCAGCTATGTCTTGTCAAACTGACAGAAACCTGGAAATACAATGGGCTCTGATCACAGGCTAATGAAACGCAGCGGCTGAGTTTAAAGTATCCTTTACTTAAGTGGAAAGTTAAATTGCAGATGCGAGAAAATTTTAATGCTCAGAACACGCAGCAAGGAGAGATGGAGACAAATTTAAACTCGTAAATAACAGGACTGAGAAATGCATATTTTTATGAGATTTGCCAAAATTAGTCAAAACATGAGATGCTCATTCAGACATTTAAATTCTCAATTTTGAAAGTCAGAGTCACAATCCTGCACATTTAAAGAATTACTGTGCTATTCCATCCTCCACAGATTTTTGAACCTTTTGGTTCACGGGTTCATGCTTTCAAAGGTCCACAAGTTTGGCATGTAGGGTTTTTTTTTTTGTAACTATTTCTTTAAAAAAAAATCTGAAATGTAATATGCTCAATAAATCATAAACTGAGCTTGATGACCTTTTTTCCCTGTGGTAGACTGTTTCAACAGGGGAAAAAAAATACAATCCGAAAACAGAACAGTTAAGTCCTCTCAGTTATTTATAATTCTGAAGTCCTAGTACTCCAGGAGCTGGGAGGTTCAGAAAAGTCAGAACCAGGTAAACACACGGAGACTCCGCTGCCCTGAGAGAATGAACAAATACCCACGCAGGAGAGCAGCAGCACTGCTGAGCCCAGCACTAACCGCATGCAGAAAAAGCCAGAAAAACATGGAAAACACAGCAGCTAAGAGGTATTGTGACATCAACCATAACATCGCTAAGAATTCTCTCATCTGCATACTTGGAGTTGTTGAAAAAAAATTTATTTACTTAGTGGCCTCTCAGTTCCATGCTGAGCTTGGAAAAAAAATATGCACTTTTTTAAAAGTTATAAATAATTAACCAGAACTCCTGCTCCATTGGAAGTTGCTACTCCACTGTCAGTCTAAGTAGCTCAGTAGTTTTTTTGTATGCATGTTTTGTATAAATTGCCACTTAAAAGAAAATAAATGCTCACAACGATGACTGCCTGAAGTCGTAAACGATAACATCTCTCTTGCACGGTAAGCCTACTTTTATTAGGAATTGCATTTGTGCTTTTAATTATTTAAAAAATTATCATAAGAAGAGCTCACTTGAAAACATAATTAATCTCCATTGCCATGTGTCCAGCCACCTGCAGAAGCTCGCAGGAGTGCGAAGCCAGTCATTCCTAGGTTGAATCCTGCACCAGGACCAGGCAGAAGTGGTTTTGAACAAACTGTTGCCTCCTCAGCTAAATAGCCCTCTGCTTCCCAACAAGAATCACATTTCCCTGGGGCACCGGTCTGAGTGCTCCCCAGGTTCATGCGCCCCACGTCAGGGATGCGGCACAGGTTATGCTCCCTTTGGAGTCTTCCTTTCCAAGGAAAAGAGCATTTGTTACATGAAATTTTAAAACCTGCTTATTAATCTCATCTTCCTTTCCTTTTTTTTTTAACTTAGACTCAACACACAAAAACATTAAAAAAAAAAAAGTCTAAAACAGTTCAGGTGTGTTCATTAATGGCACTTTTGTAATCCTGAGCGCATCTGTAAGCGAGACACATCTTCCCCCCTGAAGAGCTAGGGGAGGTTAGAGGCAGTGGGAAAAACACACGGTGAGGAAGGATGACCACCACCACCAATATGGCAGTGATGCAAACAGGATGGAAGTTGTCCAAGTCCAGGGAATCAATATAGAAAGATTCTGATAGAGAGTCAGGAGAAAAAAGAAAAAAAGAAAAAAAAAAACCACTTTTGTGCAGGGGAGGCAGCTGTGGTGCCTCAGGGATAACAACAGATTAGTTTAAGAAGAAACCCAGAAGACCAGCCACATCATCCAGTCAGGAGAAAGGGGAGACCTCACAGCATCGCTGTAGACCAGCCCCAGTGCAGCAAAGCACTTTGGTGGGGATTGCACCCCCATAAATCCCCCCAGCAAGGTCTCCTGACCTCCCCATGTTGCTCTTTAGGGTAAAAGCAGTAACAGACCCATCTTCCCAGTGCTCTCACCTGCATGTCTGGCTTCCTGCAGCTCCAGCTCCATTCCCACAAACAGTCGGGAGATGTGGCCTCACCTCCCAGTCCTGCTCTGGTGCAGCGAGCTGTGACACCACTGCAGCACTTGCTCATCCATCAAGAGGCAATAGGAAAACTTCACAGTATTAAAAGTGACTGTATCCCAGGTCAGAAGGAGAGGCTACTCATTTGTTACCCAGATAATTAGTAAAGAAGCACCAGCTGTGTGTCATTTCCTTCAGGAGGAGCAATTGAAAACAAGTCAGGAATGTAACCTCCAGCTCACATAAGCAGAGGCTGCAGTTCCCTGCTTGCCCTGTGCCAGCCCCAGCTGCCCATCGTTGTGCGCCCTCCCACTCCTCCTCACACCCACTGCTGCTCCCCTCCACCCCAAGTGAAGAGCAGCGGTCAAAGCCACCCGTTTCCGGAGGTTTCAGTCAATAACAGCACTGCAAACATGATGATAAAAGCACAGGAATGCAAAGCTGTGGAACTCCAAACCACCACCATTTTGTCAAAGTTAAAAAAAAAAAAACCAAACAAACCATACTGATGAGTGTATTCTGTTTGGAAATGTTCCTGTTGTGATGTCCCAAGCAACTGGAGAAGTTCATCCTGTGACCCCCAGCCTGGGCTGGATGTACAGAATAGGAGCATAAACTCTGCAGAATTTTATTTTTTTTTTAAATGCAAAGAGCCTTGCATCCTGCCTCTAGAGATGCCCTGTAAAAGGAAGCAGAGCAGGAATTGCCAGCTGGGCACTACACGGCCAGGCAGTGGGGCAGGGGTTTTTTTACAGAAATACCTGTGTCTACAGGCAGTGATGGGGTGGGAGAGCTCTTCTGCGCAGGTTTAGCCACATCAAACATGGATGTGGCCTCAGTGATGCCATCGGGGCCTCGAGCATGGCAAAAACAACGCACAGCTCTTGGTAAATAAGGCTCATAAATCTGCAGAGCTTACATATTTCCAAGGAGGGAGACTGTTGGAATTTTCTACTGGGTGACTGACTGACTGCACTGCATTTCAAGCTTTTTAACAGAGGGTATAAGTCCCAAAGCGATGACATTTCATTGTAATATTAAAGAATAGAATGAAATGTTTGAATATTAGAAATAACACTCTGCCCCCAAAATAATGCCAATATTGCCAACTTGGTATTAAAAGCAAAATATCAAACGAAGGTGTACTGGTCCCAGACTTTCTCCTTAAACTTTTGCTCGGGGCTTTGTTGGCGGCGTGTCAGCAGAGGCTGTGGGATGCGGCGAGCTGGGAGCGGCAGCCCGTGCACCTGACAGCGGCAGCAGCATCTTTATTCTCACTCCAGTGAAGCACATGATTGTAAGACTTTCTCCTCTCCATTACCTTATTGAGAAAAGTGTAAATCTCATTATTCCAGAATATGAATAATAATAATAAAAACTTGGAATGTCCTTGGTGCCTTCCTGAAAGGTGAACGCTAGTTAGCGCAGTCCTACTTGTTTCTGCATTTGCTCTGAATGTATTCAAGATTTTTTGCAGGTGAAGAATGCATTTAAAAAGTCCTGTAACTTTCCTGCTAAAGCAAAGCAGCTAAAAAAAAAAATCAGGAAATAAAATGTACAGGAGCATTTCTTTCCCTGAGTGAAATGCTCTTACAATAGCACAGAAAACACACCAGGGTTGGCAGCCAGGGATTATTCTCTGCGTGAGCTCACACTTGAGCACTGCCTAGATCTTTCAAATTTCTGTTAAATACTTTTTTAAAAAAAAAAAACAACAAATATTTTGCAGCAATATCAGCTGCCATGGATTTGCCTGCTGACTTAACGAGTGCTCAGTAGCAGCAGTTTTGCCGTTCGGGGTGTGCCTGTGTGCACGGCACGGGTCCTGCCGTGTTGACCTGTCTCCATGGACAGGCAGAACAGAATTAAAGAAATCACATAACACTGGATATTAGGCACAAAGGGGAAGACAGGGTAACTATTTTAATACACTGCAACAAAAGAACTAAGGTATTTTGGTCATTTTCTATTTTCCTTGTCAAACAAAGCCCATTTGTTATATTTCTATATAACGAATACACGTAGATGTCAGACTTTTAGCATAAGTGGAGTTTTCTCTAACTAAGGGATAAGAAGAAAAGAATGAGCATTACTGGGTTTCTAGGTGCCTAGATATTTATAAAATTGCCATTATTCTGGTGATCTTTAATGAAGAGGAGCAGAAATTCACCTTGCTCCTCTGTATAGCTGTGTTCTCCCACGTATAACCGGATCAGCTCCTTTCACCTTTCCTCGTGCCTGGTATGTTGAGCTTTTGTCTTCCATTTCATGGCCAAGTGTATTTTAATACCGGCTAGTGTTATTTTTGCAGGTGTTTGACATTCCAGTTCTCTTAAAGCTCTGTGTGCTTGGGAGTTATGTGATGTTAACTGGCACAATCGGAGTATATAACGCATGCTATAGATGCTAACGTTCTATAGGACAATAGTTTGATCCAGGAGATGGTCATACTGTGAAATAAATTAGGCATTTGAATTCAGGGTGTTTGCTTTTCGGGTCGATCCCTGCTTCGGTGTAGATCACATCTGGCTGGTTGTTTGTCCGCGGCGTCCGACAGCCCAAGCGAAAGCCAAGGGTGGCTTGATCATGGTGTGGGGCTAAGAAAACCCACCACCAACCACGAGCTAGAGAGGGCTATGAATGATGATGAAAACAGATTCCCAACAAAGAAATGGTACCAGGAGGAAAAAAAAAAACAAATCAAACCAAAAGAAAAACTTGCCAATCACAGCTAAGGCTGTTGAAGTTTACATCAAGTCAAATTTTTATTAGCAAAGTTGTATTTCATGTAAAATGAAAATATCCTTTAAAACAATACGTGCACATATGCATGATACCAACAGCAACTACAGTACAACACGTTTCTCTAAACTTTCATAAAAGCACACTAACATTGAGCCCAAAAAGTAACATTGTAACGGTGACACCACATTTGCTTTGATCTTTTCTCATGAAATTACAAAGTATCTTGTTTAAAGTAATAACAATAATAAAAAACGAAACAGACAATGTGCTTTGGCTCAAACCCACCGAACTGGTTCCTGCCTGAAACCCAAACAAATCAGTGCAGATCACTTGAGACTTTTACACAACAGATACGAAGCTGCGATGTAAACATGTACAGGTACTCCAACGCGGTTTCTACACCTTACTGGGAAATACTTAAAGTTAACAGATACGCAGCTGAGGGCTTGATCCATCGCCAAGGAAAGGAAATTCTCTTGCCATGAAGAATTTCCTTTCTTTATATCCATTCTTACAGGTATGTAAAATAATCTAGATTTACCACTCATCTGTAAAATAATGACTGTAAAAAATTATCATGAGATTTCCTTTCAGGAGAGCGCAAGGACCAGTGAATGTTATTCTAACTTTAGTTTACAAAACTGCATGTGGAATTACTGTTAAAAAAACCCCACCTTTTTACATAGAAATATTGTGCTAGTATTTCTTTTCATCTCAAAAATAGTACTGGCATGAAAACCTTTATTAAAACTTCTCATGCATTGGATCTGACCCATTCAGTCAATGGAAGCAGATATCAGAAATATCACTCATTAAAATTTGTGTAATAAGAACACAACAGAACAAATATCATAAATCATTAAATGATATGCTAATTAGATCCATTTAAAACTTGAGTTACAAGGGTTTTTTAATTCATTATACATACACATACATTTTTATCCAGAGGGGAAAGTCATTTTCTGATTTGGTTCCTAATGCTGCTCTTCCTAAAGATCCAGCCCCAGAAGGGCTTTGATACCCGGTCCCGTACTGTTATCCTTGCTGAAAAGCAGTGTCAAGCACAAGGGAGGATTTCTTGAGACTGGGTCCTCAGATTTTGCCAGAGAATGAAGCTGGGGCCATTCGTACAAGTTTTTGATTGTACAGTTACATTATATATATATATATTTTTTTTTAAACAAAATCTTAGATCTGAGATTGGATGAAACCGCATCCCGAGTTGGCTGAGATATCAAACCTGAAAGTGTCATTTCCCCTCTGACACTCGTACTGCCGGCAAGATGTAAGGGCGTATCGTAACCAAACGGAACCAAACTAACAGCCATAGCATGGGCAATCAATAACTCCTATCCAGCATGGTCCGCGCACTCACATGGCCAGCCCTGACTCCCTCATCCCAGCAGGCAGTCAGAAATTCCCTGCTAGGGAGTAATTAATGAAATCACCGCCGATTGCCATCAACTAATTTTAATAAACACTCCTAGCCATAGTAAAAAAAAAAAAAAAGCATTGGATTTAATGTCCTATTTCAGAACTGCAGTAGAGTTGGTGATACTTTTTATTCAGCCCACGTGGTCACCCTTCCTCTCCCCTGTAACAGACTGCCCTAGGAAAAGCCACAGCCCAATGAGAAAAAACTCCTCAGGAAAACTAAGCTTGCTCTGCCAGTTTAATTTTGAAAGCAAATCTCTAAAAAAATGTTAGTAACTGCACTTTCCAAGGCACATTGGATGAATGGTACCCTTGCAAAAGAAAATAAAACCCCAATGGGAAAAAAAAAAGGAAAATAAATGATTGGGAAAGAGAAAAAAGCTCAGGTGAGTGAGATTCCCTGGGAGTTTTAGCCATTTGGTTGGTATTTATTGGGCATATTCCTCAAAAGTCAGCACGCACTGATGAAATTCCATTGCACACCTTTTTGTCACTGCATGATTTTTAGGCCCTGAGGCATCATGAAACGCTAACATTAAGATTTAAGGATCTGAATTAAAATTTTAATAGAAAAAGCACTCATACCGGCACAGACGAGCAGCACATCACAGAAATGCCATAAACATCTCTGAGCAGCAACAGAGAAAGTGATAGCACAGGGGATTTATATTCATTATTTGATAATTTGACACTCGCTAATATGATTTGAAATTTGTGTCTGTTTAACATAGGCACTTCCCGGGACAACGCATCGCTCTGCGAGCCCAGGCACAGCCCTTCTCCACCCTCCGCACAGCAAGGCGAGCGAGGCTTTGGGGTGAGCCCACCTCAGTTGTGTTCCTGTTTCAAAGACCCTTGATCATGCGGTAGTGCAGATGATTCCCAAGGGAAACACATTAAAAACAGCCCAAAGTTTGCAACAAAGCCTAATCAGTTCTTAGAATTTATCTGGTTTGGGCCACGCCAGACAAGAGTCAGCAGACAAAGATCCTGGTGGGAAACGCCTCTGTTGATGAGACGGCAATTTTCATATTTCTCCAATTCCACACTCCCTTCTATCTAAAATGGAGATTTTTTTTTCAAATTTTTTTTTCAAATTAAAATGGCTTTGGACTTTTCCAGCATTTGTATTGAGTGAAATACAGAAAATATAACTTTACAAATAATAAAAAGTGAAAGACTTGGTCAAGTCCTTCACACCAGGGGGGTCACTGACATGGATCAGGGTGATTTTTTGACTCAGGGCAGATTCCCACTCATCCTTTTATACTCACACACACAACTTCATGGGGGTTTTCAGGCTGGCTGTTTGGAGTTTGCTTTTCCCAAAGAGAAGGGATGTCCCTGCTCCTTGCAGGGGGGTTGAACTATATGACATTTGAAGGTCCTTTCCAACCCTAATCATTCTATGATTCTATGATTCTATAAGGTATCTGAAAGGCCTTTACAAGCTAAAATTAAAAAAAAAAAAAAAAAAAAAAAAAAAAAAAAAAAGAAAACAGATACACAGAAGGATCGAGCACCAAAGGCCACTTACGGCTTCCAGAAATCAATGAGCACTGGGGAGGAGCCCAGGCATGAGGGGAGCTGCGTATGAACCACGTACGTGGTTTCTGCCAGTTACAACCTGCATTTCTGTGGGCAACTAACGGGTCTTAATTGTAGGCATTACTGGAAACTCGTAACCATGTGAGTAATCCTTGCTTCCTCTCTTTCTTCCAGTGAAGTAATGGAGACCACGAAGGAGCCATTGGGGATATTTGCCTCATTACTATCACGATGCAAAATGGCTTTTAGGATCCACTCCTCCTGCAATAACTATTTTTAAAATATTGTAATTGAGGTGACAGTCATTTGTAAGTGCAAGAAGAAATGAAGCCATATTGATACTCTACTCAAATAAGCATATCCAAAAATGCAAATGCTTTTAAAGAAATTCAGGAGATTCCAATACAAAAAGACCAAAAAAATGTGCTGTACAGCTTTGCTGAGTTAGTGTTGGAGAGGCAAAGAAAAGCAGCAGATTTACACCAGCGCTCAGTAAACAAAATATAACAGAAACTATACCATAATATTTTCTCTTTGCTTTCACTTTTGTTTATTCAACAACGAATAGCTTGAAAATAAATGATCTCTCGAAAGTCAGGTAGGTCTATTTTACGTGATGCTAGAAAGATGTGAGATTTATACGACTGGTATACACACAACTCCTTCTGAAAACTAGTTTTGCTGGTCCAAACTGATACTGAGAAGCAATTCTATTTATTCCTACACAGCGACACAGACTCATGCTAGCAACGTCTCGTTTCAAAATAAAACAAAGCTGATTTTCACGTGTGTCAATATTAATATCATATGTACAACGTCTCCATGAAATGTATGCTAGCGCACAAATATACAGATATGAGACAGACAACAAGCGTTTTGCTTCGCAATGCAGCTTGCAGAGACTCGGGAAAACAAATGGAAATATTTTCTAGTGATGGTCGGTGGGAACCCTGTTTGCCTTGCCACAGGAAAGATACTGCAGCTTAACTTATTTAAGGAAATAGTGCCAGCTACTGGACAAAGGATTCATCCACAGGGCCAGAGCTTTGTCTTTTAAAAGAATTTTTCTGTGGATAAAGTACTGGTAATTGCAGTCAGCTGTAACCACTAAAATATTTTTCGGGTATCATAAGCAAAGGAGTTTATTTCTTTATGAAAAATTACACAATATCTAGAATATATTTCTCCAGTATTTTAAGTTATCGCTTTTCTCAGCAGGATGCATCGTGTCACTGCGCAGAGCAATCTGTTGGTTTCGCTGGGTTTTCTTTTTGTGTTACAACCTCTACAATGCTGTAGAGGTTTCTCCATGGTGCATGAGGAAATACTATGTATAAATGTATGTACAAAGTGACACAGCCACACAAGGAAAAAAAAATACTGTACAGAGAAATATACTCCAAACTTAAGGGTAGCAGTTAACTATACAGATGTAACACCGAGAAATTCTGTTTTGGTGAGACTGAGCAAGACATTTTGTATAGTAAAGAATTATTTGTTGTTTTAATTAGAAGAAAACACCTAGAAACCAGGATGGAAAATCATCTTTTAGTGGCAGTGACTTATTTTTATATTACCTGGATGTCAGGTTCCTGACTGGTTCAATTGGCAACCTGCTTCCAATCACATGTGATAACTGTGGAGTACTAATCAAGATAAATATGACAATTAAACACCAATCATTCTTGCAAATATTTCAGGCGTGGAGAGGAAAAGTTGCCGTAGAACTCCCAGTGCTTTCCACTGATCCTTTTTCCTTAGATCCAGAATAAGCTCCAATAAATGAACCGTCTTCATTGAACATCCCATGCTCCCCTTCTCCATAATCTACCAGACTATCAGCACTTTCGGTGGCTTTAATGTCCCCGTTAATTGACTGGAGGCTGCCTTTCAGCGGCTTTTCATCGCTGTCACTACAAAACAAAGAAATGCCTTTCCAAAAATCTATCTTTTAATTGCAAGCATGGAAACTGCTCTTTTATTGGGAAAGAAAGCAGCAGGAGGGAAGAGCAAGGGAAACATTTCTACATGGGTTGTACATCAAAACTGATCTGACCACGTGAGTCCTGCTTGGTTCAGTGCACCTCAGACAGGTCATCTACACCAACCTGAATTCCCTATATATATGATTTTGTGATTATTACAACAATGGAATTGGTTAAAAAAAAAAATCAATGAAAACTACATGTGTTTTGTTTTTTCCCCTTTTTGCCTTGGACAGACAGGACAATGGACAGAAAGTAAAGGGGAAAGAAAAGGAAATGCTGGAAAGGATTTGAGGGACCTGTTCCAGCGATTGGTGCTGGTGTGAAGTCTTTGGCACCTTACAGAAAGAGGCATTTTCATTTTAAAAAATAGCGGGTAATATTCAGAGCCTATTTATTTAATTTCTCTTTTAAGGTGAGTGGGTGAACTGATGAAAAGTTATTGGCTTGGGCCTCATCTGTAGGTTTGTGAGCAATTGTTTGATTTTAGATTAATAACAAAGGGGCTTTTTTCACTTTTTTTCATTTCTTCTGCTGTTTTCTTGCTGAAACTGATAGAGTTTCTCTCTGCTAAAGGGGAGGAACAGGGGAAAACAAAAGCAGATTCAGTGAATCAGTGTCTGTATCTGCTCATGTGCAGTCTGTGTTCACTGGCAATTTCATGAAGGACAGACCCACCATCAAAATTCAGGAAAAGAAGGAAATTCCATTGGCCATTCCTCCTAATGGTACAGAAGAAGAACTAAAGCAGCCTGGCTTCTCCTGACTTAACAGGACATTTGGGGGGAATTTGGAATATAGATTAAAAGTTTACAAAAAAAACAAACCCCAAATTAAGCTTCTGAACTAGGTTTATAATTACTCAACTCTGGCCCTTGCTAATGTCAATTCAGTGTCAAAGCTTTGCTAATGTCATCTAAGGAAGGACAGCAAAACACGCCTGAGCTTTACCTCTCCAGCGTATAATCAGTAACGCATATAATCTATGCAGTAAAAATATTTGCTACTTTTCTGTACATGGCATCTCTCTATTTATAAAAAAAGACAAGTTTGGAGTTTGAGGGGAAAGGAGGGGGTCAAAATTATTAACCTCAGGACTTTCTTACCTTTCTAAATATTTGTCCCATTAGAAAGCATTAAAAATTAAATAAAGATGAAATTATGCAGAAAAAAAACCCTAGTCCAGTACAAATAATGTAGTATATATAAGTGTGATTTCAACAGAAATTATCTCTTTTTTTTCTTCATACCATGGTCACATAATATTGTAAGCTTTAGTTATTTTAAAGCAGCCAAAGTGATTATTTCAGTTCTCCAACAGAAACTTCCATAGTGAACGGCTGCTGGGGTTTTTTTTGCCATCTCTTAATGTATTTCAAAGTTTTATTTTCTTCCACAAATTTAACATTTCCCATATTAGACGATTTGGGCCTGACTGGGTTTCAGAAACCCACTAAAGACATAAATATCTTTCTTTAGACTTCAATGGACATTACATTAGGAACACAAATTATCATATATATTTACATTATTCATACAATGCTAATTAAAAAAAAAAAACAAACCAAGTGAAAAATAACCAGTGACATATCGACATTTACTTATATCTCAACTTGGATGGATTTAAGTATACTAGATATACCTTTATTTTCCTACTATTATCCACTGCTGTGAAGTTTCCTTTGAAAATGAAAAAGAGCGTTAATTGCATGCTATAAAAATGTCCTAAATAATGATGACACCCGGCAACAAACAAAACCTCAACAAACACAAACGCTCGTTAAAGCAAGTCCTATTTACCTATATTCCCCAAAGATTTCATCTTTTATTGATTGAGCTTCAGGATCTGGATGCAAATCTTCTTTTTCTTTCACTGTACAAATAAAATAAAGCACAGATCTGTATGCCATGTTCTGCCGTGGACTTTTCTTTTTGCAGGTGCAACGGGGAAACTGCCTGTCACCACCTGCAGCCTAACCTGGAAGGCAGCAGCTCGCACTGCATGTCTGGCTGGACACAATCAGCACGCTTCCACCAAGGGTTCGGTGCCATTCCCTAATTTTTAAGAAACCTAGCAAGAGTTTATAGAATCACAGAAGGGTTTGGGTGGGAAGGGACCTTCAAAGGCCAACCAGTCCAACCCCCCTGCCAGGAGCAGGGACATCTCCAACCAGATCAGGTTGCTCAGAGCCCCGTCCAACCTGGCCTTGAATGTTTCCAGGGATGGGGCATCCACCACCAATATGAGCAATCAGATTTATACTTAAACATTCATACTTAAATCTTTACTCCTTGCTTTGAAAAATTACAGGATTACCTTTGGCAAAATATTCTATTGTTAAGCGGTTTGGCTACTCATGGAATTACGTCAGCACGTCAGCAAGTGGAAAACGAGGAGGTAGCCCTGCCAACGGAGGCTCAGGGGTGCAGCTGGTGAAGGACCTTG
Source organism: Ardeotis arabs (assembly GCA_011801015.1). NCBI lineage: Eukaryota > Metazoa > Chordata > Aves > Otidiformes > Otididae > Ardeotis > Ardeotis arabs. The sequence continues at coordinate 128,920 of JAAGAY010148567.1, read as the reverse complement.
GCTCTATGGGCGGATTTAACTGGAAGACTCAATGAGCACTATCAAAGGCCTTAGCAAGATTTCTGGCCAGCAAACAGCACTATCTCACCCAGGGAGCACAGTTTCACTTACATTCATTAGAACCCATTCTGCGGATATTTATCAAAAGCTACAAATCCTAATTGGATATTTCTGCTTGCGGCTCTGCAGCCTCCAGAGATAAAAGTCTGAAGGATGCTTGTTATTAACATCTGAACACAGCGAAAGGACAATAAATCCATTTACCTGAATATTTTCCTCCTTTATTTCTTCTGACAAAGCAAATAGTTAGCAGCAGCAGGGTGAGCAAAGCGATGGCACACATCAGCCCAATAAACCAACCCTGGGTGGAAATTCCATCATAAATGCCAGCATAGGCTTTGTGAAATAGGAGAGGAGTTTTAAAAAAAAAAAAAAAAAGGATAAAATTAATCAGAGGAAAAGGACATCACCCTGCTATAACATGAATATATAACGTTTTCCTTGGTGAATTTTAATTGAATCACATTATCACTACTTATTGTGTTCAACATAAAGAAACGCAAGACAGAAATGTGTCCAGAAATGACATTTTTAGACTTAAGGGGCATGTGCAGTCTACAAGGCACAATACAGACATTTTGGAAAGGTAATTCTGAAAGAGTAGTTGACTCAAAGGATTAATGCCAACTAGGAAAGCTGAGCAGAGAATTGTTAAGCCTCTCATGCAAAAGCAGTTTTGCGAAAGAAATAGAGTGAAACGTGCACCTGATACATGCAACCCACCAGAGTGGCATGCTTCGCACGTATTATATCACAGCACTACCCTTTCAAAATCACATAGGAGGGAAAACTCCTCTGCAAAGATCTGTAATTGTTCCAGGCTTTGGTGCATCAAGTAAAGCTCAGCTGAGAACCACGGACGCGTTCATGCTCCCATGGGATTCAACCGCAAAGGTCAACTTAAAAATCACCAAACAAAATTACAATTTCAGTGCACTGTCACTGCACAACATAAGATGTAACCTCAACATTTATTGACATTCAAAAGAAATCGTTATCACCTTGAAGGGTTTTGTGTCTCACCTCTCCCCCTCGTCTCAATTACATCTTCAAAAATGCTATTGTTATCAACCCAATTCTTAGTCACTAGACGAACTGTATATTCAGTTCCAGGCTCAAGTGCCTCAATGGGGTGAAACTTTTGGGTGGGCTTTACTGCTTCTGAAATCTTGCCGATCCCTTTACCTACGAAATGTACATATTCAAGTCATATTCGTTAATGGTAGTCTTTGAAGAAAAGGCTTGTGAAATGCACAGTTACAAATAATGTAAATAACACACACATGTGACACACGAGGATTTTTAACGTTTGTCATCAGATAATCTGATTTTCAAAAGCAGGCAGTAAAAAACATTCCCCCTATTTGATTTTTAATATTCCATCAGATAAAATAAACAGCAGACTGAAATAATCCTGATGTTTATGAAGCGGTTTGTACATTTCCCAGGATGAAAATTAATATTGATGGGGGATTATGGATCTGCTTCCACTAATGCGTGCTTAAAAAATTACAACTTGAAAATGGGCTTGCTTTGTATACATAATCTGGGGTTTGATGCTTGTCCCATTGAACTGAACTCAGCAGGGAAGCCCAGACAGCTTGTTATCTGGAAATGGATTCTTGTGTGTCTCATGGAAAAAATTAACACTGGGATTTGTACTCATTTCTCTCCTGACAGTGATTTTCCATGTCCTTTTAAATTCCACAACGCCTGTGCAAAGCACTGGTTTAGATACAGCCAAAGTTTGCTTTTAAATTGCTATTTAGGCATTTAAATGTTCGTGATGAGTCGAATATTTGATTAAGAGGTAGAAGGCAATTTCCAGCAGTCCTGGTTTCAGAGCCCTTCTACTTGCAAAACTCCTGCTGTCATTTTTGTCTGTATTAAGATTGCAGGCTATTAAATAAGCTTTTTAAAAATGGCATTTGTGGATAACAGAGAACAGGACATCCACTGAGGTCAGCAATCACTGCCAGAACACGCAAAGCCTGTCTGTACAAGCAAATTCGGATCTGCATGGGGGGATCTCTTTAGTCAACCAAGGGGTACAACATGGGACTGCGTCTGCCCTCAATGGCAGGACAGAGATTTTGGTGGGCTGCCCTTAACAAATACAGCTCATTAATTGAGTTCACTTGCCTAATTTGCCTGTTTTACCCAAAGTCCTCTAAACTAAGGATGGAGCGCACAGTATAATTTGAAAACTACTTGACCAATTAGCACTGACAGTAAAACAATGCTCATTAATACTTCAACTAGCAAACAGGCGAAGCAAGAAGCTTTCAGAGATTAAGGCTTAGTTGACAGCTGAAGGAAAAAAAAAAAAAAAAAAAGAAGATTAAGATGAATCCAAGCACAATCAAAGCAGCAGTTCAGGATGAGTTTTCCAAGGCAACTATACATGTATTACAACAAGCAGTTAAATTAGTAGACCATTGGGACCCAGAGAGAACACCCACAGCTGAAATACTGCTGATAATACGGCTTATTAGCATAAATTAATCCATCTATTGGTAATTTTGGCTAAGTGAAGTATGTGAAACAGAGCTATAATTTTTAATCAAACTGCAAATTAAGCAACAGGATACCACAGGTATATTTTAAGTACATGTTCTAAAATCAAGACATCAGAAAAATGTATTTAATGGAAATACTATTCATAAAGTAACAGGAATGAATGTGAACCTTCAACCCATTGTGCATTAAATACCCTGTAACACTGATGCATGACATGATAACCACACGGTCCTGTTGGTACACAACATGGGTCTCCTTTGTATGCATTTCTTCTGAACTCCCAGTAAGCAAAATGCTTAACCCTGAGCTCAGCAGCAGCCCATATCTGTGGGACATAACCAGCCCATATCTACTGAAAAATAACTCCCTTTTTCTTCCAGGTTGTTCCTCAGCTGGATCAGCCCCTCCGGACCTGGCACACCAACGCCCATACTGGAATGATGGTTTGAGCCCACCCTGATCTGGGACTTGGGATCTACCATTGGCTCTCTCGGCTCTTTAACATCATCTATCCCAAATCACTAAACAAAATTATTTCTTTAAAACTCGGTACAGGTGTCCGGTGATGAGTGATTATGAGGTTTCTTTCCACGCGATTTCTTTCAGGTCTGTGTTACACAGTCAATATAGTGCCTAGAGAGGAGAAAGCATTGCTAATTGGGGCAAGTTGGGTGGCTGGAATAGAAAAACCAGTGTAGCACCCTGAAAAATAAAAGCAAAGATGTACAGATAAGGAAAAGCTCAATATACTGAAAGGTCAGTGAGCTGCAGAAATTAGCTTCAGAAAATTGAAAGCAGTTGGGTTAGGTTTTTAATCTACAATAAGGGAGAAGCAGCATTAGTAATAAAGGCATATCACCGGCACTTCTCATCTTCCCCCACTATTTATCAGCCCCACCATGGGATTCGCGTGAACATTAAAAACTGAACTGCAATTTTACAATATTCCTACCGGGCTTCAAGATTTATGAGAACAACAGAACACACATTTTTTATAGAAGCTTATGGTATAAAGGAAAAAACAATATAAACTGCCCCCAAAGACTTACAAGAGTGCTAGTTCTCCAAAAGTTAGCACATCTGTTATAAAACATACTTTATATAAAAAGCTGGCAGTCTAATAGCCAAGTACTAATTGTGGGCAACATCTTAATTTATAACCATACCTGTCTAAATACATCTGCTGCAATAAATGGAGAGTTGAACTTTCATTAGTTTTCCCCTACTCCCTGGCTATTAACAGTCTATAAATATCCATCACAAGTATGCTGCAACTTCTGGGTTTTTTTTAGTGCAGGAGGTAATTAATGCTAAACTGGGAATATTTTAAGCTATATAGAGACTAGTGAACCTGGTGTATGTGAAATCTACTGAGAAGAATTCAGAGGTGAGTTAGTGATCATCTATTTGTACTGATTGCCATTTGTAGGAGAAATCTGAGCTCAGACAAGAAGATGGGCTATAGCTTGTTCATCTCTTGCTGCTTCTCTTTAGCTGTGTTGGCTACGCTGGGGCAGGCTGATAGAAGAGGAAAAAGCAAAAAAAAAAAAAAAACAGAAAAGCATAGACAAACTTTCAATCACAAATTCACTTCAAGTGCTCCAAGAATAAGATATCTAGTGTATCATATTTAATATGCCTGGGGTTTTTTTTGCTCAGAATGGTAGGGGTTTGGAACAGCGATGTACCACCTACTCCTTTCCCCAGTCCAGACTGCATGCAGCACCCAGACTGGTGGGACAGTTCGTTGCCTGTGATGGGCAACAGGGCTTGATGGGCTACAGGTCCTTCAGAAAAAGAAGAGGCAGCAGAGTGGAGTGGCGTAAATGACAGAAAAAAGAAACTTTTTACCAAGATTTCATCAATTGTGAGCAAACAGGGCATCTTTTGGGGGTTTGCTGGTAACAACACCTGAGGTAATGTATGGCTCAGGCAGTTGTATTTTTCCTTTTTAACTGTGCCCGTGGCAAAGAGAACTAAAACCATATGTTTTGTAACAAATGGTTATTCTCCTCATCTCACGGTGTGTCATGAAGGTTAGTACCCTCCGGCTAAGATTTTCTAAAAGCCTGTGGGAGTTATGTGCCAATTGCCATTGAAATATAATGAAACTGGTGAACTTCCATTCTCTGGCTTCTCTGGAAAATAAAACTATAGTTGTACGGCTTCCTCTGGATGAATTTTTCATTAAGGCTGGAATTTCTGGACACACAGTAATCATTCTCTACATGTAATACGTGTTTAGTAATCCTCCAGAAACACTGGTAGCTCTGGATGAAAAGAAGCTTTGTGTTAAAGAAGGACTGCTATATTAAATTAATTGTTTTCACTTATGTAAGAACATTATTTTGTGTTATGTTTCTGAGGGCTAATGGCCATTTGGAAATCGACATTTTCAAGGGGAAAGTTAATTAGTTTAAGAAATACTGCCTGAAAATGGAAAGTTAGAGATACAACTCATTTTCTAAAGACAGTGTATCTTCTTCTGTGGAACGAAACCAAGAGAAAGTCACAAAAATTAAATTATTATTGATTTTGCAGTACAATGCAAATATCCTTTACCCAGATTCTTCATGATTCTCCACAGTATTTTATCAACAACTGATAAAGACCTTTAGTTGTATATCGGTGCTTAGTATCCGAGTTGTTTTGGCTATGCTTAAGATCTTTCATAAGAAAGAAGCCTTTTATTTCATTGACTTTATATTCGCTGCCAATGCCAGTGGTGTTGGGTCATGCAACAAGGATGCTATAAATGAAAGCTTTCATATCGTCTGCTTCTATTTCTCACTGATTCCAGTGTGCCCACGTTCAATCTTAGAGACTAGGATTAAAGTGTGGTTTTCCTCTATTCAGGAATTACACAGAACGTGGCACTGCTCTACCGGAGAATGAAGAAACAGAGATGCGAGATGGTCTTTTCCTATCAGTATCCACTCATTGACCTTCTGGTAAGGTATTGTTAACCCAAAGGAATGTGTTACTCTTGACAAAAAAAAAAAAAAAAAAAAAAAAAAAAGAGTTTAAATGGTTCATTCACGGAGAAAGATGCTGCAGTTGTAGAGAAAGGGTATAATCTACCCATTTATCTATAGATGGAGTTATACTTCTTTAATTGAGATAAACATTTTTTACTAAATTCCGTCATTCATGCCACCGCAAACTATCATCGGGAGCTGGGTTGCGCATAAATTACAGGCTGGCAAAATTATCATTTAGAGTACAACAACTTTCCCTACACAGACTTCTTTTTTTTTTAGTGGTGATATAGACATACTCATATACGTACATATTAAAAAAAGATTGACTTTTCTTTCTGATTCCAGACTATGGTAACAGTGATAACTGCAAATAAATGAAAGGAACAGCAGTGATGCAGAACAGGTATATTAATGATAAAATGTAAATGAATCCATAGCTTCCACCTCAATATTTCCACTTTCCTGGCAGAATCCATTGTGAAATTCTGAAATATCCATGGCACACCCTGCAAAGGGTGTATTACAGCACAGGAAGCTGTTCAAGGCCTTAAAATTAACAACGAGTGCTCTACATTTTTATTACTAAAACTTACAGAAGTGCTAATACTGGATATGGAATCACTGAATCAAAACCCAAAGAAACTTGGAGTGCTCTATCATGAAGTTTCATTTCAGAGGGTATAACGTTTTATTTCTGTCATTTACGTGGGTCATTTTAAATTACAAACTTTGACTTTCAAAATCACTCCCTTTCTTCAAAAAGAGAGATTGCTTTAATTTTGACCAATCGCCTTTCTTCCCGTGCCACAGCTTAAAACCCCAAGATCACTGAAAAGAGTGATATTTTTTTTCAGCCTATCATGTTTAGTTGAAAAATGCCCAAACAATTTAGCCAGCAAATAATGACACAAAACTCTAATGGCATCTCAGCGACAGATGCAGTGTTCTAATTTAGGGTGGCTTGAGAACCAGCAAGGAGCACACATTAATCGCAGAACCGGACCCTTGCGGCTTTTATTAATTACACTACTCTATTCTACAAGCTTTTCACCAGAATCAGTTCTTGCCACCGCTGAAACATAGTCTTCAGAAATAAGAGACTGAGAAAAAAAATGAATGGCAACATTACTGTCCTTTTAAGCATATCATAAAACCTGACAAGGTTATTCAAAGAAGTTACAGACTTAAAAGTGGCCAAAACACATCATTCTGGCTGCACAATCAAGGCCAGAAAAGGTAACTAATGAGGGGAAATTGTATATTTTTACCTTGAAAAAAAAGAAAAAAACGATCTTTTCATTTCCTTAATGAAGGATACACTTTAAACCATGCTGAAGGATTAATAGTCACAGCCTTGTGAGTACCTGCATACTAGAGTGAGTCTGGAGGCTACAAGTCCATTGAGAGGGAGCTTCACTACTCGGGAAAATGTATGATAGTTCATGACTGGATCCTGAGCCATGACGTGATGAGTTTAAAATACTTTTCACTTGCTTTACCAGTCACTGAAGACTACAACTGCAACTTAGAAGTCCAACAGGATGTTGTACAACAAGGACCATTTGTCTATTTTATATCCACATTGCTCCAGACTGTTATTATTGCTAAAAATGATGAAGCCAGGACTCTTGCTTATCACATTCTCTTTCTCCCTCCCCATGGTAAGTGCACAGCAATGGTTTCTAATTAATAGTAAGGACTTTTTCCTCAGTATTGCAGAGTTTTCAGACTTGCTGAGCACAGTGCATTTTATTCTATTTCAGCTGAATGTGAAAGATCCATCATATCATCTAGTGCTTGTGATTTCCCTTTAAATCCCCGAACATCAGTGTTTTAGGGCAGGGTATAAGTGGCACACACATGCTCACTTCCAGTGTTGGATAAACTAGTAATAAAATAATGGATCAAATGCACTGTAGTCCACTTGATGTTCATTTGTATTTTCCTGCCCCCAATGCTGCTGGCAGTCCCCTGCCTTCATACAAGGGTAGAATTTGTTTTTACATTACTGAGAACAGATTATTTAGATCTTCAATTTTCTGCTTGTGCCTAAATGCAATTCACTTATTCTAGTATGGCTTAAAGAGTTGATCGGTAGGAACAGAAACACAGTACTGTAAAGCAAAATGAAACAGATAAGCTCTAATTTTCTGAAGGCTGCATGGCTACATTAAAAAGTTCATTGATTGTTCTCATGGAAAGAAAAACAAATTTATTTCCTCTAATTACAAAGGAAATGTCAAGCTTGGAATATTCTCAATAGATTTTCCATTATCTTTAGAGCTCCACATAAAAACATATTGCCTATTAACTTACTCCCTTGTGCCATCGTTAGTCCTTCTTCTGTGACCGGCTTCCCGCAGCCTTTGACTGTACAAGCCTTTACGTAGAATTTGTACTTGGTACTGGCGCTGAGACCTGAAAGTCTCCAGCTGAGCGTGGAGCGGTTGGTTACGCTGACGTCATTCAGAGGTCCGATTTCATGCGTTTCGTTGACTGAAAGGGAAAAGGCAGTTGAGTTGGATCCAGCAGCTAAAGGCTACGAACACAAAACATATCACGAATGCTCCTGCAAGGAAGGCACTCTGCTGTAAGTAGGAAGGATGAAGCCTGAATAAGCATATCTCACCTTCCTGTCAAGTACCTAAATGGGATTTATCTCGTCCATGTCAATCTCCCAACTTCTTGGTGAGCTATTACTGTTCTTAAAAACCTCTCTCATTCTATATATGCACATATGAGTGGGAGGTAAAAATTACTGTCTCCTAGATCATTAAATATATATGAATTGTTTCTTGCTCTGCTTCCAAACATCTGCAAACTTTTGCAAGCAAGCTAACAGATGGCTGTTCTGCTTCGTTCCCTCTGCTTCGGCACAGTTGGCAGCTGAAGGAGAGGTTGCCACTCCCAAACTGCCTAAAAAGATGGACCCACTCACTGCCCATAGTCATCAAAACCAAAGGGAACATCCAGCCTCCAGCCTCTGCTTGCAAAGACAACAGGGCAGTTCTCGTATCAGCAGGGATAAGTGAAACGTGCATGCGGTGCTCTTTGTAAAAAGGACACAGTCCTGTTCCATCCTCAAAGAACATATAAAATACCCTGAATTGTCACCGCACCTCATAGCTGGTGGTGTGGCAGTCTGGGACCAATACTGGATCCTGCATGAGGTTATCTGCTCAAAGTCTCTTCCCAGCTACCCAGTTCTTTCATAAACAAGCAAGAAAGAAATACTCCTTGTATTTAGTCTTTTCTCAATGTGATTAATCAATAACGTGACCCAGGGGGTAGTTGTCTGCATTTCTACTGAGGCGTTGTACAGGGAGGAGGTGCCCACTGACATTATGTGAACATCCGAATAAATGTGAGCAAAGTGCTCTCATTACAGATTATTTTGCATTGAGTGACTTCAGTAAAACACAACCAAAATTTATGGATCTTCTTAACTAGTACATTAGATATAATTTGCAAATATGAAATAATATAATTAGTCTATAAATGAGGAATAGGGCATGGTAGCAATGCGAGCTTACATCGAAAATGTGTACGGGAAACTTGCTCTGGAAGATGACTTTGGTCTGCCCTCTAGCAGGCTGTGTGCACATCGCAGTCCGAAACACACTGTTCAGATGCTGTCGCTGTTATAGGGATCTCAGAAACCGTCCTCCTCAACAGCGTCTCTTTTAAACAACTGTGCACACATAAACTTTTCTTTTTTTTTTAAAAACTAATAATGCTTAAATTCTAAAACCAAAGTACAACAAGCACATACTTATCTGGTATTGCAAAATGTAGCCAGTAAGGTGGCCATTTGCTTTCTTGGGAAGTCCCCATGACAGAGTGACGGAGTCCTTGTCAAAGTTCAGGATCCTCAGAAAGCGTGGCTGTTCAGGGACTGGAAGATACAGGGATTAGCTTTCTGAGAAGAAGATTGAGCAGGTCTCTACACACACTTGTTAAATGAGGATATGATTCAGCTCAACAGCTACAGTTCCCCTTTCTAGTGAAGGGTTTTGTGGATATTGGAGATATTACAATCACTTTAAACAAGGAAATCAACTTGCCTTGTTATATGGACAATTTCTACTTATGTCCCTCCATCCCACATTCTCATTTTGTCTTACCTCCTTCTGGAGTTTCAAACACAATGGGGGAGCTTTCCGGGCCATCTCCTTTGGCGTTGTAAGCCAAAACAGTTAAGCGGAATTCACTGAAGGGCTCTAGACCAGGAATCATCCCATAGTTTCTGTCTCCTACAAACGTTAGGAAGTGTTTCTCTGGGTGATGCCTTTTTCCATCCAGCATGCTTTTTGTTTTCCACCAACTGACCTGCATTGAGATGGGTATTTCTATTACAAATTATGTTGTGTGGGGCTGAACACAATATTAATTTCTCTCATCTTCCCAGAAATGAGAGCTTGCGATTTATCTTTGATCTGGGATTCATTTAGTAGTTTATTCAACCATATATAAATATTTAAAGAGAAAGGTGTAACCTTATAGCCTCTTAAATGTCCACGAACTCTGTCCCTGGGTATTCCAAACCAGAAGACTTTGACCAGTGTGCTGTTCACAATATCCACCGACACGCCGGAAGGAGCGGCATCTGGAACTGTAAAAACAAAAGTGCTGTGTATTAAAGATTCTTACGAGGCCTGAGCTTCACACTGCTCACAGCTACGGGCCCAGCTTTCCAGCTCAAGCTGTGGCAGTTCACGCAGTCTTACTGCAGGCGAGAAAAAAGCCATTCCACCTGCATCCAGTGTATGAAATGGGACAATAAACATTATTTTGCCATATCGGGGCTTTCTGCTGAGGGCTGGAACACAGGTGCACTGGGACATATGAATTTTTACACCAGTATTTATGATTTCCTGTTTCAAGTAATGCTTACAGCAATGAGAAGAATAAAAAAAAAAAATAAATAAAAAAAAAAAGATTAACACAGCACTCAAGAAGGCAATCATAAAGGCTTTTTTTTATAATCAATTTCATTTTACAACTAAGCTCATTAAACAGTAGGATTTTAATCACTACACAACACAGAGAGCTATTATAGTCACTAAAAAAAGAGGTCTTGATCCACTGACAACTGAATTGTGAGGAAGATTTTCAACTGATAGATACAAAATTAGATCCATCACAGACACACAAAGAAAATAAAGATGCTGTGGAGTTATTTTCTCTCTGTTCTCCCTGTTCACCACCTCTTTTGCCATGCACTCAACAGAGGAGAGAAGTTGTACCACCAAACCTTTCTGTTGCCCACCTCTGGGCGTGCAGTGGGGATGCTCCTGTCTGAGCAGCACCGAGAGCATTCCTGGTAGCAAAATCTTACGCTGGTGAAACACCAGGAAGCACTGGGCAGGTTCCAAACATCAGACTGGTCTGTGCTGAGGTTGGTAACACAGATCTCAGTGCACCCACTCAACAAGAGCAGTGCTCCAGAGAGCCCGCCTGAGGATTTGCTTCCCACTGCGAAGCTGGTAACGTTTTTTGGTTTGTTTTTTTTTTTATATCTGTGGTTATCACAGTAACTGTGTTGACGGTTTCATATCACCTGCCATGGATCTTTATACTTCATCACGGCTTCTGGGAGAAGCTGCAGCAAGTGGAGCGGTGGGAGCAGCAGCATCTGCCCTACCGCTACAGGACTTGGTGGGCTATACAAAGGACATGACAGTCTGGTCTTTTCACTCAGCAGCAAACCACATGCTTGTCTTAGTTGGCAAATCCACTGTAGACTTTTCAAAGGCCATTCAAACCATTAGGTTATTTCATTCTTATGAAAACAACTTAAAGGCTTCAGATTCTGTGTGGGATGAAAACTGTCTGACTTTAACCAATAAAATCAATCTGCAGATCTGAAACACAGACACTCCCTACCCCTCCTGGCCCCTCTTGGCCAAGAGCTCCCGTTCCCTGCTGCTAAGCCTTTACAAATGCAATGAGCATCTGTGTTTGGGACCAGGGAAGCCTCGCGCCCCACGCTAGCTGGCCACCACGCTGTTTACCCCCTTGCTGATTTAAGTCCTTAAATCCTACCAAAAAAGATTCTTTTCTTTTGGTGGTGTTAGTGCTTAACTGGGATGCTTCTTACAGTGAGGCCTGGCATTTCTTTCCTGCAGCTGGATACATTTCCAGCCCTCCAAATTCCTTCTCTACTCGTGCAGTGAACACCAAAGGGGACAGGCTGCTGTTCAGAGATGTTGGGGTGGCCTCAGCAGTGACATTAGCCAGTGTCCCATGGACATAGCAGGGCTGTGGAGCCATGGAAAGTGACTGGAGAGAAACCCAGGCTGGAGAAGAGGACTCATTCTTCAAGGACTCAACGGACAAGGAAACACCCAGTACACAGGGCAATCTGGCATCATCTATAAATTCACTTACAACACCCAGTAGCTGACTGTTTGTGCTTAATTGCCAGAGTATTTAACTTCTGACAGTGTTAAACTATTGAATCAGGCCCCGGACAGGCTAAAGATTTATTTCCCCACCAAGTATAACCCAATGACTGCTACACTTCATAGACTTCCTATGAACTGTGGCCTTCAAACAATTATCCAGATTAAGTCAGCAACTGCGATAATGAAAGCACAAATGACCTTTCCAAAAAACTCCTCAAACTCCAGCAAGCTGGCATCCACAGCGCCCAGCATCAGTCACATCTGTGTCACATGTAGCCCATCAGGCTGAGCACTGGCATTTAAGCAGTTTTGGCCATGGGCTGCCTAATCCATCACTTTATATCCCATCATTTTGCATCACAGTGTGTTTTTACACAAAAGTTTCTGCTATTTACCGTCTTCTCCTGAATATCCAATGGTAACGTTGGGTTCAGGACCAGATCCTAAATTATTTACGGCTTGGACTTTGATCTCGTAAGGCACGAAGGTGGGGGTGTTTCGCAGGGTCAGAGAATGCTTCTTCACCGTCTCCTCGTTCCAGTCCGCCTCGACTCCCCGCTGCCGCCAGCTGACTTTGTACTCCAGCCCTGGCCCGTTCCTCTCCATGGGTTTCAACGGCTGTGGAAGAAGTTAGAAGATATCTTGTCTGCTTTTGTTGCAGTAATCATGAAACAGCAGCTATGGGGAGGGGGGGATAATTTTGGAGAGCATGTTACAACATTGGGAGAGAAAAGGAGGAAAAAAGAAATCTTTAACTTTTCGCTGTCATGTTAATTTTAAGACATCTGGAAGAAAAATGTCGTGATTTCAAGAGAAAGGTGGGTGAAAACCAGAGAAACAGTTGGCTTAAAATCAGATTAATTGCTAGCAGACATATTTCTGCAGACCACTTACATCAGTTTTTGTTTTGCCATGGGTTTTCTTTGTTTTCTCGTGTGATATAAAACTGCATGCCTTTTAGCACAACTGAAACACATATTTTGGCATGAGGCAGTGTATGTCTTTTAGTACAACTAAAAATCTGCGTTTTATCTTAGAATTTTATGTAGCACAGCAAGTTGGGTCATTAAAATTTAGATTTGTTCTAAATATGTACCAAATGCTTGAAACTATGCCTGGACATTTAATGTGCAACTGCTGTGCTACCCCTTTTTAGCGATCAGCTGAAGAATTCATCACAGCACGGTTCCCATCTAATTAACACTAATTTATAAAATATTAGAAGACATATAGCAATGACTTGTCATGAGACATTCTCCAATTGAGGTTTTTCTCTGAAAATGTACCGCTTTAATTAATAAAGTTGACTGGTCACCTGCTCTTCCAAAAATGATGGGGACTTTTTCGGTCTACTGAAACAGCCATGGGTCTTTCCCACCACATCGCCTACTTTTAATATTTGAATTATATGTTGTACATATCAAATATATAACAACCTATATGTATCCAAGCTGCATGCAGAGGTCTGTAACAAAATGGCTTCAACTTGCGAGTGCCAGCAGAAAGTGATGCCCCATTGACCTGCCTGACCGCCGCTCCTCATGCATGGGGGGGACTTAGGTCTGGAGGATTTGCAAAAATTCCCATTTGTCCACTCTGAGGGTATGAGGACCTTTGGCATGACTGTGGCCAAGGAGCTGGTAGACTGGGAAGCTTTCTAACAGGCATCACTGGGAGAATCACCTCCATGGCAAAGATCCCAGGGAATGGGATTTGCAAGAGCAGCTGAAGAAGTAAAAAATTCCTTCTCAAAAATAACTTCTCGTTTAGAGTTAAATTGCAGCATTGCTTGACTCTTATTTTGAGAGTCCCTTAAAGCTGCAAATCCTTGGCTGAAAAGCTAGTCAGTAATGCTCATCTGGTCTCTTAATCCAAAGTAGGCAGATTAACATCGTTTTGCTGCGTTTGTCTGCCAGAAATAGCATGTTCAGTGCCTAGCATTTCCTCTGAAAAGCACACTGGAAACACCATAAATAAATCAATATCCTGTTTACAACATTTAAATGATTCAACAAGATTTAACAAAGCCTGTCCATCCCATTCTCTCCTTTCAGTCTCAGTTTTCACTTCTACTTTTGCTCTGTCTGGATTATGGGCTTCCCAGCGAGGAAGAGTGCTCACTCTCTGTTCAACAAAGCATTGGTCATACTAGCTTTTCCCACACAGGCTGTTTATTATTGCTCTGCGTTTCTTCCAAGAGGGAGGATTGTCTTCCCTGACCTTGGGCTATGTCATACAGCAAAAATCCCCATCCAAATCCAAGTCAACAGACCTAGAGGGCCATCTCCTTTTGGCCTAGACCATGAATTCATACTAGGGGAAAATTCATTGTTCTTTGCTGTGAGCAGTAGATTAAGAAGTAAATCTCATGTAAATTGTGTTTAATCCCAGCCACCAAAAAGATGCTTCCTTCCACAGTCGTTGAAATTTGTGAAGACTGAAAACCATCCTCAAGACTTTGACACAATTCCTTTGACACACATGCTTAGGAACTTTACCTACACTCCTTAAGTTCTTGACACAAAAATTGAAGCTCACATTCTCTTGGCCAAGTGATCTGCATCATTTTTAAACATCCAGGCTGGAAGGGCAGAAGCTACATGTAAACCATCCCCTCCCTGGGTCAGAGGAGGGTGAGATCACAATTATTTTAAGCACTTTGTTTTATGCAAGATGTGCAGAAGACCACCATACTCTGGAAGATTCTCACTGTGCTTTATAGGACTTTCATATTTCTTAATAATCTGCAAAGTTAGATGTAAAAAATTGACTTTTGAATCAAAATGAAACTAGGGGAGGAAATCCAGAACACATTCAAGTTAGTAACAACGTTACCTTTGACTTCAGGAGCATCAAGGGTCCTACCTATGGAATTTGCAAATATTTCCTAAAAAACAGAGGTAGGGGAAGGGGAGATATAGTGAAGGGATCCAGTATTTTTTTAAAGGTATTTCTATTAAAACAACATCCTGATAAATTCTATGCTGCTTTAGACACTGCTGCTTGAAGGAAGAAATTTTTTCCGATATTGTAGCGTTGGCAGACACGTTTGCCTTACCTCCCATTTCATCACCATTTCGTTTGGTTCAGAGGCTTCAACTCGGATGTTTTCTGGGTTCTTGTCTGGAGCTGGAACCACACAGGTGATAAGGTTAGTTTGCATATCCTGGGTTTTATTTGCATTTATTTTTTAAATGCAAAAAAAGGAATGCAAAAAAAACCTTTTCTTATTTCCATATTTCTGAGAGTGAAAGTCATCTAAACAAAAAACGTTCATGAGATTAATTACTTGGATCAGCAAAGCTGCTGTGACCGAAATACATTGTTTATGCAGTTTTGATTCCTAAGTGCCCTTTTGGTTGGAGCCACCAGCTAACATGAAACTGTGACTTTTGGATTTCAAAGCACCAGATGTAGGGGGATTACGAGGAAGAGATTTTTCTCCCTGTGGGGATAGTAAACAGAAGGTGTGTCATTAGTGGTATATACACAGCTTGAAAAGCTGAAGAAGGACCTGAAATTGAAGTAAGGGGGGGGAAAAGAAAGAGGAATGCAAATGCTGTGCTGAACAGTTGGCCTCTAAAATGGCTTTCAGAGACACAATATTTTCTCTCACAGTGAGAAATGCACCATGAGTGGAGAATCTGACAAGCTGAGCGCTGCTGAAAGGCTCCCTGCAACCCTCAGAGATCCTCTCCAGCCACTGCTTGTCCATGAAGGGCTGCAACGGGCTTCAAAGGCGCAAAATCAGCAGAGCTCAGGGTACGCTACCAGTTCCCTGGTTGGAAACAGCCTGCTAACCACGGCAGCGTAGCCTCCTCACTTTGGCATCCCTGGCTGTCACTGAGCAGGGAAAGCAACAGAAGCATGCCTGACTTCTTTACACCCTGCCGAAGCGCAGAGCAGCACCATTATTCCCAGTGAACCACTAAAAATAACGAATATTCAGAAAACTAGATGGCAGTGTTTACCAGCTGGAGGGGTAGCATAGCGCAGTGATGGTTTGCTCGGCTGGCTCCTTCCCACAGTGTTCACGGACACAACACGGAACTGGTAATTCATGTAGGGGGCCAGCGACAAAAGGGCTGTGGTGTCATTGCCCGGGGTGCGGGTTAGCTCCTGCCACCTCCCCGGCTCCCACCGGTTCTCTTCAAACTCTATAATCGACTCTGGGGAGGAAAAGAAAACGAAACAAAAGAGAAAAGGCAGAGCCCGTATAAACGGCTTATAAATAGCAAGGGTGGAAATGAACTTACAACAAATTAACTGTCAGAGCAAAACCGATGAAGTATGGCTGTGAACATGGTTTGTTCCTTCTAACAGCCATGCCATAATGCTGAGCAGAGCAAGATGATGCTACAAAAATCCTTCATACCGTTAATGGGGCTGTTATGGCTGGCCCCAGCTTTCCAGGACAGTCGAACACTTCGGTTCTGATTTTCTGAGAGCTGAAGATCTTCTGGCGGATCAGGAACATCTGAGAAACAACAAAGAAGTGTCAGGAGCAGGGCAAGCTACTTCTGTTCGTCTTGGCGTTTTTCAAAGGACTGGAACAGCAAGCTCAGTGATGACAGTGGTAAAACATCTTCTGACTTCAAAGTGGACAAAATTAGGAAAGTGAGAATTGCTTTTAAAGATCCTTTTTATCACAAAAAAAAAACAAGCGGTACCCTCTGGTCCTGCTTTCTCCCTTATAAATGCAATATCCCTTCTCCAGTTTATTTCCATCTACTCTCATGACTGCGCTTGCAGCAGCAGATTTTTCTTTGCAAATCAACACTAAGATCTATTTAATCATTAATAGATATCGACACTGCTCTTCGCAGAAAGTTGTATTAGCATCACTTGATTTACTTTGGTGCAAACTAGAGCGGTAAAAGGTGACTCAGCTCTGACAGTTAATGAACTTGGCCTTTTAGAGTAGGAGTGAAAGGGTGACATTTATTATCCCAGCCATGGGGATCTATATTAAAAGGAAACAAGAAAATTCATTACCTGCCAGCTGAACTGATGCTGTCCAGAGAATACACCAGAGTCAGCTGTTGGGGGTTGGTATAACCACACTGCCCATCCTGGGGACAAGCGCGGGGCTACACAAACCCTGAGCATAGGACAACCCTGTTGCTGTCAGAGCTCATTTTTCAGGGATGTGGTCTTAACCAGGGCTGAGGTTACTGAGACCACCGAAACAGGCTGCTGCCCCCCACCCAGTCCCAGGAGGTGGCCAGGGGGACACATGTCTGCAACAAGACCTGGTTTCCTACCAGCGTCAGGGGCAGAAGAGGTGATCTGCAGCATGGCTCGCTTGCCAAATCGCCTGTAATTGAATGAATGCTTTCAGATTTAGCAGCAGACTGACAGATATTTATCTTTCTTGAGCTTGGCTTGCTTTGAGAGTTTGCAGTCTGACTGTATTGGATTAGCTTGGTAACTGAAATGTATGGGGCCTGATGTAAGAGTGATGGTCACCCCTCACCCTGCCAAAATCACACACACACACTCCCCCTCTTTAAATACAGGGCTGGCATTTCAAAATCTAAAAAATGTACAGACCACAGAAATGAGATTGCATAACTTTGAGACTTTGGCATCCTCCTGCCCCAATGTCCCAACTACATTTTTGGCTGACGACGTCATTTCTTCCAGAAAAAGCAGCTACCACAACCACCAAGACTGTCTGTGTCATTGTGAAAGACATTAACTGTGCCTGTACAGAATTTTTAAAATAACAATACTGAGTTTTCTTGTTTATCTCAGGGTACATCAAAAAGTTTAAAAGGTTATATTTAGGTTGGGCTTTTTTATTTTTGTCTATTTGTATTTCTTTCCTCTGTTTGTGTTGTACTTGGGAAAAATCAGGAAAGCCCAGTTTCACCTACAGGCATTTTGCTGTTTCATTCTTGGAGCATTCCTGGTGTTGAAATTCCTTATATTAATTTAAAGACAGCAACAGTATATCATAAAGATACTCACCCCTCTATCTGTTCATTAATCATAGAACAAATACTTAGAAGCATTCTAACTGCATATTTATTTCGCTCCCAGTTGCCCATATTCTGATGTCTCCATCTGTGCACTATTTAGTTCTTTAGTCATCTCACAAGTCTTTCATTGCAAAAGAAGCCTGGATTTCTCTTTTGGAAAATAACAGTTATTGTTAATCCACCAAGACCTTTCTTATATACAATAAATAAGGGGAAAAAGAAAAAAAAAAAAAAGCACAAGACTGTTTTTCCTCTTCTGCAAATCACCTTTTTAAAAGGGAACAAAATGCTTCATGAAATTTTCATAAGTGATGTAACGAATAGTCTAGAAACATTTTGAATTGTACAGCACTAAAGAACACAGCACCATAAATAATGTGCATAGCATCTTCTTAATTTACTATTTACTGAAAAATACCATTAATTAAAGTGTGGAAACATCTTGAAGGTCAGATTGTCTTAGTTCATGTTGGAAACACTGACAGAAGTAAACAAAACATAAAATGAAGAAAAATTTAATGAAATTGAAATGATGCAAAACTTCCCACAAAATAGCATCTTAGCTATGGGATGGTACCCTCCGGTACACGTGCAAAGGACTGCACATCACTCCACCAGTTCACCCCCTTCATTTCAAGTGGTCTTTCAGGAAGGGAGGCAAGTTGTAAGGATGCTCACGAGCATCCTTGACTCTGGGTCAAGGCTTTTCTCTGCTGTGAACTTGCTGTTTGCCACTGGACAATAATTTATGCTCAGATTCACAGAGATTAATCGTTTTAGGTGCTTAACTTCTACTGCTCTTCAGAGGAACTGAACATCTAAACACTGCCTTTGTGTCTTTCTTCTTCAAAACACAGTGCAAGCAGTAATTCATGTGCAAATCTGTAGTAAAGTGAGGTGAAGGACTGATCAAGGACTTCAAAGCAGAAGCAGAGCCATTCTTAACACGTTATTGCATGTTCCAACCTGGGCAAGCTCCTACAGCCACTGCGGGTGATTCCTGAATGGAATAAAAAGGCCACCTCCTCTCTAGGTGTAATAATGAGCTGATTAAATATAAATTAAATGCTTGCATCAGCATCCCCATTCCAGGAGACACAAGGAGAGCACAACTGAGGTTAACGGGTGAGAGGTACATTGCACCTCCGCCAAACTGATTTATTCAGGTTCTGTGGCTGAACTGGGCAAAAAAAGCAAATTAGTCAAAGTGCTGCAATGGCGCTACGTACTGCGCAGAGCCGTTCCCATACTAGGAAAATATCCTCTTACCGAGAACAATTAACTGCGATTCGGCTGTGACGCTGTCCAGAGAAGTGCTGGCCACACACGTGTAAATTCCTTGGTCCTCCAGTGTCACGCTTGATATGAAGAGTGTATCCCTGTCCAGAATTATCCTAGAGGAAAAAAAAAAGAAAAAAAAAGGAAGAAAAAAAAAAAGGTGCATGGAAATAAGGAAAAGCAAAATCTGAGAGATAAGCATATGACAGACAGACACCATTGCTCTCCGAAAAACTGTTCATAAAATAACTTGGTAACAGGACATTTTGAATAACATAATTGCACGTTAGGCCTATTATTTTAAAATGTAATTGTAGTTGTATTATAGACTGTGCTGTAGACTATTATTTGTATTTTGTAGCAATTTAGCCTCCGCGGCTGGAAGTTGGCACGTCTCTCTTGGTCTGAAAAGAGCCACATCGGTACGCATCAGCTGAGCGTCTGGAACATAGGATTTTGGCACGTGATTAATAAGACAAATACATGGGCTTTGTGTCCGAATTTTTGAAAGGATTGAGTACAACTAAGCGTTCCCAGCCCACTTGTGTAATGGCCAATGCACCAGGGGAAGCTGGCGTTAACCCAGGCACATGGGCTCTGTTGCAGACGTGGTATTTGCTTGGTGCTATCTCTACACGGCCTCAGCAGGGTCTTCAACCTCTCCAGCACTGCGGTATTTGGGAAACCACCTCTCTTCTGTGGTAATTAATAAAGACATCTGATTCCCCTCCGTGGGACCCTTCATATGAAACAAAGGCTGAGCTCCATCCCCTTAAGGTCAATGGGAACAGAAGAGTAGGGCAAAATTCAGCCTGCACTTGCAAGTCCTAAACTCATACGGAGAAAAATCTCATTGTTTTTAATGTGTACAATTTTAGGCAGAATCCCAGAAACCTGTTTTCCATTCACTTCAACATTACAAGGACTTTGGTTTGGCCAAAAACACAGGAAAATCCTAGTTTCGCTGAGGTGAAGAAACAAACCCCCAGTTGACTGCACCTGGGCTAGGGTTGGATTTTGGGGTTGAACCAACATTAATGTCATATTTCACTGTGATGGTGAGAGAGTTAATTAACAAACAAAATAATTTTCCCAGCCATGGCTCAAAACTCATATAGATGCATTTATATTTATATGTATACAAAATGCAGATCTATTCACATATTGCATGAAGAATTCTTGCGGAAATAAATTTGCATTTCAAGCTATTAAGTCTCATGTTTATTGAGACTCATATTCCAGCATCACACAGCATTATTCAGCTGAGATCAAGAAGACTCTTCTTTCTTCCCTGCTTACCTGCTATCTTCCGTGCTGTTGACTGGCAGCTCATCTCCATCTTTCCTCCAGGATAATTTAAAACTGTGTTTCAAGTGTGAATCATACTCAGAATGACATTTCAATAAAACTGAATGTGATTTCAACACTCGGGGGTTCTTCGGAGTAACAACAAGTTTTGTAGCATCTGATTGATCACAGAAAAATATTTTGATTAGGAGAGAGAGACTATTACATCAAATTTTCACCAAGCAGTTCATATAGAAAAGTCAACCTTAGAAGCAATGATCATGTCTTTTTTGCTATATATAAAAACATTTCAAGTGAAGGATGCTTGTTTTTGAAATAGATATTTCCCAGGATTTAATTTTCCATCTTGAAAATTTCTTTTTTTGGTTTACTCCAAAGCAAAGAGGTGTAGGGAAAAAGAAAAAAAAAAAAAACCAACAAAAAAAACACCACAAAAAAGTCACAGGTGTGATTTTTATGTCCAATTGCCATTTGAAACAGGCTTTGGCAACAATCCAAGAAAAATTACAAGCTGATTAAAGTCAAGTGAGAAAAAAATTATTGCAATCAAGTTTGTTCTTTTAATTGACTCTAATCTGAACGCAGAAACAGATGAATAAGTAAGAAGAAAGCACTTGGCTGAATTTCTTTTTAGAGTGAAATGTTGCGCTGTGAGACTTACATTGTACATTTTCATGTTTATTATCACTGTAAAATTTACAAAGAAAGGGAGTAGGTGGAAATAGAACACAAAAGTAATCGATTTTTTCTCAAGTTTGTTATAGCAAGCCTTCATCTGAGAGTTCTTTTGAGGACTTTGCTAATTGAGTATTTAAGGGTTTTTTTTATTGGCAGGCCCTAAATCCTAAGTAATTTGTATGCAACCCCCCGACTTTAACCTGTGTGCTCCGCAGAAGCCGCTCACTGCCACCACTCTGCCAGGTGAAACCCCTCCGGCCCAACCAAGCAAATAAATCCCTTAACACCGAACTAGAGCACAAGGTATGTATCTGAAATTTGTAATTAAAAGCATTTCAGTAACTTTTTTTTTGCTCTATTTACAAATAGTTGTCAAGTTGATAATCAGGCAAAGGCCCAATGCAAAGCCATTAAACCAGCAACATCCCCTAATCTATTGCTCCGGATGTTGATCCAGTTTGGGATGTACCTTCTGATCAAGAGTTGGGAAGTAGCTTCAGGAAAGGAGGAATCCCATGGCCGTGGGAGATTCAGGGACCCTACCTGGCTCAGCGAGGACCCCAGTGAGGCCACGAGCACAGGGAGGGCTCTGGGCTCCCACCGGCCACCCAAGAACCTGCTCGGAATGTAACAGGACTGATGGTTCGGAGGGAAAATACTCTCAAAATAATAAAGTTAACAGCTCTGGGCAGTAAACAACAAGGTTTTGTTGGCTTATGCAGCTTCTGCAAGTGTCAAGAAGAAAGTAAACTTCATGTATGAACATGGAGAAATCACACAGAAAAATGGAGACAATACCGCTACACATATAGGAGACCTGTGGCAATTTTAGATCTTAGTATACAGAAAAATTATAGCCTCATGGAACAAATCTGTACCTTGGGCTGCATATTTACTCACTGCTTATTTACTAAGAATTTTTCAATATAAAACTTTAGCAGATGTGAAAGTTTTTTCTATTTGTAAGTGAGACGTTACCTCTGATATCCAAATTTGCAGTGATCGCCCTTTTTCCAACAGAGTTTGCAGCCCAGCAAGCGTACGATCCTGAGTCTTCTTTCTTTGTTTCTTTGATCTCCAGGGTGCCATTCTTATTTAACTCATAGCGCAATGCTGAAAGTGGCTCTATGCTGTCATCCTTCGTCCTAAAGATGATAACAATAGTTATGGGTTATTTCTAGGGCTGCAGGAACTGGATAGCAGATATTGCAGGGGACACAGGAATTTTGGGAGCTCTGCCCTTGGGCAGCCAAGTCAAGATTAGCAAGTCACTTTACCCACATGCAGGCAAATCATAAGGGGACACAAGCTTCCTGCAAACTAAAAGCACACCAACAGTGTCTATCAAGGTCTTTAAACAAGTCTGGCTGGGTCTTTCACCCATAGCTGTCATCCACACTTTTATAGCACTTGTCAAGTGCTATGTTAATCCTGTGATTTTAACCTTTTTTTAATAAACCAGTGCTTTAGGGTTCTTGAAAGTGCATTTAAACACAGAATACTTATATAGATTTGTTACAAATTTGTAATTTTAACTCCATAAAAATAACAACTAGCACATTTTTCAGTTTTGGGGGAGCCTGGACGAACTTGTTTCACATGAAAACCTCAGTTCTCCGTGGCTTACCATCTAATATCCGCTGCAGGCGAGGCAAAAATTTCACAGTGCAGGAAGGCACTGTAACCCACAACTGCGGCATAGTTTTCACCATCGGAGGTCAGTATTAAGGGAGCAATATCTGCAAAAGAGAATGCAAAATGAGCAGCACTGCATGTGAGAACTGGGAATACAAATCCAGTCCCTACATCATCCCCTTTTCCAGCAAAGGTCAAAGGCTTAGCCACTTAACGGGAATTTCACTGCTTTTTGGAACGAGTTGCACTGAGCAACTGAGCTCTCCTAGGCTTCACTGACAAAGATAACAGTGGTTGACTGCTGGACATGTCAGAATGTGAAACCTCATTGAGCTCCAGGAGAGAAAACAGACCCAGTTCTGCTTCCCCTAGAGACCTCTGCTATTAGATAATTTCCCATCACCCTCTTTTTTCAAAGAACAGGCTGAGCATTGCGACTGAAATTAAAGATTAACAATACACTTAATAATTCAAAAACCGTTGTGGTCACAATTCAGCCCCCAGTGGTTTTAGTGCATTTGAATTCAAAAGGTTTTGAGCCAAAGCACAACCAAGTTTTTAAAATAAAGAATATATCAAAGCTCATGATGAAACATTGCCCATGATAAGGCTTGTTGCGTTAGTTTGGACAATGTATTTCTTAAAATCTGGGGACAATGCCAAAGAACAATGACTTGATTACAATCCCCAAGCTGTTCTGTCAGCAGAATGGGACACTTGAGTTAGGTCTTTTCTCCTGAAGAGGAAAGGCCAGGAGAGTACTCACTGAGGACGTTCACATTGGCGCTAGCAAGGATGGTGCCGTGCTTGTTGCTGGCCTCGCACTGGTACACACCACTGTCCTGGAGCTGGAGGTTGGTAAGGCTTATCTCTCTGGTAGAGATTCTCCCTCTGAAGGTCCTACCTGGAAAGACCCAAACTGTGTCAGGAGATGGAGAAAACACCATGACTGCGGAGTTCACAGTCTCTCCTTGCTGCTTTAAATTAAAAGGCAAAGCGCATCTTCAGGATCAAACCAGGACCTTACTCAACAGTCAGAGACCAAGCTGAAGAGCACTGCCTTTGCCAGCAGTCCTGTGGCCTAAAGAAAGTGCTCTAGACCACCGATTTCCAGTAAAATCCCCACACAGACTTTTAAAAATGGTAGTAACAATACTGTTACACCAGGGAGCAGACCCTGTGCTCCCCAGCCACGCAGTCACTTGTGCTTATTCAGAAGCACAAAGAAAGACCAGGAGCCCTCAATAAGCGTAAGCCATCCCAGATCTCCAAAAGATGGCAGCATTATGGGGCGAGGCAGAGACAGTAACCCACGGGTACCACCACTCCACAGCCCTGCACCTTTCACCCCTACTCTCTTCAAGTCCACTTTTAAGTAAATAAATATTAACTCATGTCTAAATAGATGTCAAACCAGACACCACCCCACGCTTTAGGATTTGTGTGTTCCCTCTACTCAGGCACAACACAGGCACATCCCACCTGGCCACCACCTAGAAGACGATGCTGGACCTTGCACTTACTATCTATGGGCATCCCGTTAAGTTTCCACTGGGTGGTTGGCTCTGGGTTGCCAATCGCTTCGCAGAGCAGCACAAGATTCATTCCTATGCTGTATACAGCACCTTCGGGCCGCTTTATCCACCGAGGAGGCTCTGTAAAGAGGGGACACAGCAGGTATCAGGTGCCACAGCGAGACAAGTCTAACTGCTATTGCTATGGTCCTCCAGGAGATGGCAAACGCTGCCAACACTTCCCAGTCATCTCCTAGCAGCCTATTGTGCAGCTGTGTTGTATTTCTCGCAAACTGACATTATAGAAGGTAAAATTAGCATCAGCACACATCAATTTCTGTCCTTCAGACTTTGTGAAATGCGCCAGCGAGAGAGTGTAGGGAATGGGCAGTGTCTATCCAAGTGGAAAACAAATGCAAACAGGAGGTGAGAGGCTGGGGAAGGAAGTAAAGCTGAACGGGTCAGCATTTTCACAAGGACCCTCAGACACAAGATTGTGGTCTGTGAAATGAAGTGAGACTATTTCACCCACTCAACCAAAATGTAAATATCCCTCCAGCTCAAATCCCCCTCACTAGGCAAGAGCAAGCAGCTTCCACCAACTTGCCCAGAAGTGGCCGGAGGGCAGAGTACAGCAATGCTGCAGAACTCCACGACAGCACGCAGCACCTCCACCTCATCTACGTGTGCCAAGGAAATACATTGTGTTTTTTGATATTCTGCTTTTCCATCACGTATTCAGATGAGAGGTCGATCCGTAACATAGTGAGGAACGATGAAACATTCTCTCACCACTGGTGATGAGAACCATCAT
The DNA here is from genome assembly GCA_011801015.1 of Ardeotis arabs. Classification (NCBI taxonomy): domain Eukaryota; kingdom Metazoa; phylum Chordata; class Aves; order Otidiformes; family Otididae; genus Ardeotis; species Ardeotis arabs. The sequence goes on along the minus strand of JAAGAY010148567.1, from coordinate 103,741 downwards.
CCTGGGGAGTGGTCCAGAGAGGTTGCCCACACGGTGGTGGCAGAGAAGCAGCAGTGGCTGCTCCATCCCCTGCTCTCCTCTTTCCCAGCACTGTCAGCTAAACTGGGGTTGCTCTGGGGAAACCCTCTCCTCTGCAGAGCAGCCCCTGAGCATCAGGTACCCAAACCTCCTTGGAAAACCGTAAGGGAGGGAAGGGAACCCGGGGAGGAGAAAAAGCATTAATCTGACAAATGCTCTGTTCTCTTCAGACTGAACACAGGTCCCCAAGCCTGTCTGCCCTTCAGTCAACAGCCTCAATCCAAAAGACAGCCTTGAATTCATCATTATCTCTCCCTGAGAAGCAACAAACTTCCGAATTGTAATTCCAGACCTGACACTACCTCATCTGCCTGTGCTGGGCAGATCACTGGGCCTGTTCCCCTATTTGAAAAACATGAGCTAATATATTGGAAACATGAGGATTCATTAGTTAATGCTAATAAAATGCTTTGAAGATTAGCAGAGCTGTTGCCTGGTAATACATCTTCAGATGTTATCAGTGTGATATGCTAAAACAAAGCATCATTGCTCATATTCACACAGATATATTAAAAAAACACCCCTGAAGTATGATACACAACAGCTTCTACACAAAGGCCATCATTTTCACAGTAGAGCACTTGTGGAGAGGCATTGTTAAGTAACAGCCAAAGACTGAAGTCAAATTCAAGACGCTGAAGATTATCTAGAATTATAGCATCTTTGCATTTCCCTCACACAGCACAGATTCCTTCTACTGCCTTCCTCACACGGTCCTGGTTGCCCTCCCGTAGTGCCACGTGCGACGCGACCGCACTTCTTATGCTTCCTTGTATTTGTGTCCAGGAAAAAAAAAACCCTGCAAGCAGCAGAACATTTTGGTTTTGCAGATTTTTTCCTTCTTTCTCTGTCAAATACATTATGCTTTCATCAGGAAAAGACAGGTCAAAGGCACAGAGGTGAAAAGGTTTGTAACAGTCCTGATTCATTTGTTTGGGGTTGTTTTGGTTTTTTTTCCCTCTAGGTCTGCCACAACTACAGTACTTGAGACAGGATATTTCCTTCTTTTGGAGGAGGTAAGACACCAAGCACAGACTGAATAGATGGATCCCATCCTATTTCCACCCGTACATACACTCTGGAAAGGAGCTGCAGATACATTATACCACTGCTTCCCTTTCTCAGCGTGGGAATTGCTGCAGTCGCCCCAAGAAAGCAATGCAGCTGCGAAGCCACAGGCAACGAGATTTTGTCAAATATGAAATGTAATTTCACAGAAAGGCTGAGGAACCTCTTTTCTGTGTGGCAGACAGGCCATACTACTTATCAGTCTATAAAATACAAGAATAACAAAATATACGCATACTTTTTAGCAACTGTGAAACAGTGGTTGGACAGTCAAACAGTTCATCTGCATGAGCAATACGGCATGGCACATATTTCACAGCATAATATATTCTTCTTGGTAAACATTACAAATGTGGGGCTCCTGCTTAAGAGATTTATGTCTTTATGGGAATATAATGAAAGGTCCAAAAACTAGAAGGGATCTAGTTCATCCTGCAACAAAGCAGGATCATCTACACCTAAACTGCCCCCAAGGGACCCAAACCTTCACAGCCTCCTGTGCTGTCTAGAACTAGAACAAATTTTTAATGTCTAACTTCTTCCCTGCTGCAATTTCAGTCTATTTTATCGTACATTATCCCCTGGGAACTAAGAGAACAATTTATTACAATCTTTTTCTTCTATTGAGAAGAAACTTCAGTGCATCTGAAGGCTGCTCTGCGCTCCCCACATGCATTCTTTCCTGAATTAAACATACCTATCAATATTTTTCTCAAATGCCATGTTTTTGAGCTCTGTGACTACCCTTGCTGCCTTCTGCTGAACTGTCCTGAGTTACTCCCAGCCTTGAAGTGCACAATGTAAAACCGGCTATGTCACATGAGGTCATATCAGCTCTCAGTAGTCTCTCTTACAACAACACTTTTCTTCATACTTTCCAGGATGATTTTTTCTTTTTCTGCAAGACTAGTGTTTCCAAGTCGCTTTCAGCTTGTGACCCAGTGTATCCTCCAGACTCATCTAACCAGACGTTTTCCATCCTGTGCTTATGAAGCCAATTAGTGCCGCCTGATGAGAACTGCTTGGCGCTTGTGCTCACTGAAGCCCATCCTTTTTATCCCGGACCATTTTCCCAATTTGTCAAGATGGTTTCAAATTCTCCTCACGTCTTCCCAAGGGCTGGCAATCCATCCCACTTTGGGGGCAGCTTTGGATGCAGTTACACCACCTGGGGGTCTGCATCCCAGTGGAAGCAGAAGGAACTATAGTCTGAGCCTGACTAAAACAACCAGCCATGTTTCTGCCTCACATGAGCTTCATCTGTTTTATTTTTCTAACCGAGTAGTGAAAATATTATGAGACATAAAAGCAAAGGCCCTTAGCTATTATATCTTACTATAATTAATCATTATATTGTAATAATTATTTCTATTAAACACAGTCTAGGAGCATCAGTCAAGATCTAGGTACGATTAGATCAGGCGCTGTGATAGCCACAAGATTTTGGGGTTGTATGTACATAACAATACATAGTAACCAAATAAACAATCATTTGAAGTCAAGGCAATTTATGGACTTGCTTCGCTTTTCTTTTTTTTTTCTTAATAATTCTCTCTCATTCTAATAACAACAATGGGGTTTTTGTGCCTGTTCCAATGTCCCAGGCTACATCTTTCCTTGCAAAGACAGATTAAAATGCTCAAACAGTCAAGCAATTTGCTAGCTGAATATTTTCATATGCTTGGTAATAATTGCCTGAATCTTTGCCCTCAGACTACTGTAGGATTAGCAAGCGGGCTGCATGCAAATATCGTTAATTAAGATTGTTATTTAGAAGGTTGGGATATTGGTTTGAGATCCTCAAATACCAGAAAGAAGAAAAGAAAATGTGACATAGCTCAGAAACGATAGCAAAATCCTGATTTATACACCAGCACTAGATTGAAAATCGTCAGCAGTTAATAACCGAGATAATTTTTCTTCCATGTTTAATTTTCTTCTCCCTGCATGCATCCCTCGAGAAGAGCCTGTCAGGCGCGAGGATGCCCTACGTCAGCACAACCTCCCTGAAACTGGCTGAAATTAATGCTCCCTTCCACCAACTCAAGATCTGCCCTTGAGTGTGCGCACAGGAGCTGCTGTAAGAATGATGAACATGCCCACCTCTGATTAATGGCAGTGACATTTTCCGGTTGGAAATTCTAGAAGACGACAGTGTTTGGGCTCAATTTTACCTTGATACCTTGCATGTGAGGTGACTCCTAATAGGAAGAATTCCTGCTAGTGACAGCAGCCAATATTAGTTACACATACAGAAAATAAATTTAATAGCGATACAAAAGCATTTTTTACATTTCTTTTTTTTTTTTTTTTTTTTTTTTTTTTTTTTTTTTTTTTTTTAAAGTTCTTGTTTGTTAATGAGCAGGAACAACAATTTGCCGGAAAGCTTTCTTCCCTCTAGAGACCAGGGGAGAAGGGCGTCAATATTCTGTTGACTGTTTAATTAATGTTATTTCTCTGGTATTTTAGTTTTTGCAGCTCCTGCAGTTTCTTTGAAGGATTCAGTTTTTACAGCCAAGAAAATTATAGCCAGATTGTTAAAATATTCAGCTACAGCAGAGCTGCTCCAAACCATCTGGAATGATTTCTAGGAGTCAGCACTTCCCCTCCACCGTAGCTGAAAACTTGCCATGCCCTGGTCTCCCCCTCTGCCACACTTCCAGGAAGGGAAAGAAGACTATAAGGCTCAAGGTTGTGTCAAGTGAATGGGGATGATTCATCACATACTGGGAGAAAAGCCTTTCCTCAGCTGATGAGTAAATACAGAGCAGGAAGCTGAAAGCGCCTTTCCTCTCGTCAGGGCTCCGTGTGACCGTGGCGTGAGAAGCAGCACAGATTAAAACGAAGCAGTTGGCAGTCTCCAACAGTTTAATACTGCCTGTGATTTTTTTTTTTTTTTTTCACTCTGCAGAGCGGAGGCTGGAGCATTTTTCATCAGTAAAGAGAAAATGTTTTCAGCCAGTTTTTCAGCTGTGCTTCAGGATTCTCATTTTGTAGCTATTTATGGGCAGCCTTCCTGAAAGAGTTGCAGCGACACTTCTGCGAGGCCTGCTTGTCTCTGCCAAGTCTCACTAGAGCTCTGCTTTGCTCCTGGAAAAGAGCATCTGCACCTGTGAAGGGCTCACACCTTCAGGATTTGGGGAGCAGGAGAAGGGAGCAAGGAGGACGGAGGGAGAGCAGGCACCAGGCGCCCCATCCACACTCTGCAAGACGCCTGCTATGAAGGTATCTTGGCTTGTTCCATTCTCCTGCCCTCTTCTAGCAGCCACACAAATAAACGATGACCAAATGGATGCACAAACATACCAGGTTCTCCATTTTGCTTGCCACAAGCAGCCAGCACTCACCCTGTCCAGCCACCAGACCTGTGTGCATGCTCACGCACGGGGATGCACCACCCTACACACAAGGGTATGATATGCACGAGTGTCACCTTAGACTATTTACAAATGCTGCTAATAAAGTACTAGTCATCATTCACATTCTTTAAGAGCAAGTAGAATAATTAGATCTTTTGATCTGACATTCAGATTAACACAAGACATTTCATCAATATCTCTGCTTGACTAACATCCTGAGAGTATTGGATCTGCTCACATATTTGTACTCCTGTTCATCACTTTGTAGAGCCTTCGTGGGAAAATAAAAGCATTGTTTCCTTTTTTTTTTTTTTAAAAAAAAAGGTACTACTTTTTGCAAGCTTCCCAAAACTATAAGGCGAGTCCTTGGCTAGCATAAATTGATAGAGTTGGTTGAACTTACACATTACAACGAGTGATATTAGCAAAGGTCCTTATTCACTTCCCTTTGATCACCTCTCTGTTTGAAATCAATAAGGTTAGTAAAGTGTACTCAGCACCTTCGACATGAACGTGGAACTCGTGCTTCGCTCTGCCCATGGGGTTGCTTGCCGTGCACTGGTATGTTCCCTCATCGGCTGCAGTCACTTGGTCTATCTTCAATATCTTCCCAAAATTTTCTGTTTCTGGTTCATCCTTGGGCAAGTTTCCAGTGACCTTGACCCAGCTTAAATGAGGAGTTGGACTAATTCAAAGGAAAAAAAAAAAAAACAAAAAAAAAAAGAAGAAAAGAAGATTTTGAGTTGAATACTAGGGTGCTGTAATGCTTCATGTTAGCAGAGCTGCTGGACTTCATTAATACAGTTGCAAGGTGACTTTTTCAGTCTTTTGGGCCTTTTAAAACACTGGGACCATACTAAGGGTTATATTATAGTCTACGACTAGTCTACACCGCTTCTTGATTTGCAGGACCTCTATGAATAAATCCTTCACAGCCAACACCAGGCCATGGCACAAGGCTGCATTCCTTGTAAGCATATTGGCATGGACAGCGGGAGAGGGAAGGGAGCTCATTTCCTCCTACACCAAAAGGGCACTTGAGGACAGACAAGGAGGTAAAGACTTCATCACAGTGACTTCACTCGGTGCCCTGCCTGGTTAGAAAGGTGGCCAACCATTGGAGAAGGCTGCAAATGCTCCTTCCGTTTTTAGAAAGCAAATGGTAGCGACACAGAAATTTGGGACAGACTGTTGTCTGCACATTCCCAGCTGGGCTTCGCGACCCCGACACCGTACGCGATGCACATACACAGTGTCATATCTGCTTACTCTTGTGTCCATCTGCTATTGTGGCAAAATGCCTGGGCACAAGCTACTCAAAGCCCCAGGTACCAAGAAATCCCAGTTTTCCACGAGCAGTGAGCACAACCACGCAAATATCCTATTGTTTCCTGCAAAAGTCCTTGTCCTGCTCTTGTACCAAAATCTTGCCTTGGTGTTGTATTGAGGCAATGCACTCCTGACACTGTCATAACACGGATTATAAGTCTTCAAAAATGACAGATTGGAAATGTACTTAATTTGTTATTTTGCAGTTGGCTGCCCCTGATCTCAGTTACTTGAAATCTGGCTCAGTTTATCCGCTTCTGTGGTTTGTGGACATTTGGTGGGATAGATTGGAAGAGATATAGATAAAGCTGATCATTTTTCTGCTGAAAACAGGAATTTTAACAGGTAAAAATATTGTTTTATTTTCATCTGAATGTTGCAATTTTGAAGGGTTTCAATTAAAAAAAAAATTTGTTCGGCGATCAGACAAAGTAGTACTTTGTCTTTTTCAAAAGTGACTACTTTAAAAAAAAAAAAACCCTTTTTGAAAAACAATTTTGAAATGTTTTCCTGGAAAATTTTGAGTTAAACAATTTGTTTATTTTTTTTTCTTTTTTTTCAAAATAAACAGAAAGCCTTTTCTGGCCTTCTCTTCTTGCACGATATTAATTCTCACACGTGAAAATTCCTATTTGTGTATTTCCAAGGTGATTTGCCTATTAAGTACCTTGAAAGCTCTAAAAACTCATAGCTGTGGACTTGTGGAGGTTGGTGAGCCTGCGGATTAGCTTGATGGGTAGTGAATTAGACAAGGAAGTATTGCAACAGGGAACTAAAACTCACTGTAGATACTTGGAGCGAATCCAACAGAGACAAGTAATTCACCTTCTCTCAGAAATGGCAACCAACTGCAGCAGCGTAATCTTGCCAGCTCAAAGGAGCAATGCCCTTTCAAGCCCACATGGAAAAACAAAATACCCTAAACGTGTTTGTTCAGGCAGATAAAGATCCTGATTTTGGAATTTTATAGAAGCGATATAATTACACAGCCCTTAATGTGAGTTGTCTATCTGCTCACCACAGTCTGCATTCACAGACCTACAGCTCTACCATACAGCACGAGGAGACGATGATTTAAGTCTCCATTCAACGAAAAGCTCTATCACAGATAAACCAGAAGAGACGGTGCTTTCATTGCGCGTTTAGTGGTTGAAGAGATTTTCACTTTACCTACATCTCTGGTGGCAACTCTTCTAGGGCAGACTATTGCATCTACGAGCACACAGTAAAAATTGGAGAACTGGACTGAGGGCAAAGCGGAGCTTACGTCTGACTGAGTTACTGCAGCAGGAACAACATCTGAGAGAGGAATTCATGGCTTCGTTTTGAGGACTACACTCAACATTAATCTAGCCATTCCTTTTCCCTACTTAGCCTTATTTTGTCCTGTGTTATTTACAATAAGGAACAAAATCGTCCTGATTTCCCATCACACACCATCTACTTTAAACCTGCCCTATATTACTGCAGTGAGCATCTCCCCACTGAGCTACTCTCCCATGCTTGGTACGACTAGATCCACGACTAGAGCTTAAATAGTCCTCCGATGTACACGTTAATTGCAATAACAAGCCTGAGACATTCACGCAACACAAAGCACCAGAGGCATTCATAGGAATAGGTCCAAGTAGAAAGCACAGGACTGGAATTACATTCGGGGTTAGCCCATTGCTGTTAGTTTTAGCAGGATCAAACCACTATGGCTGACTCCAGCTCAATGTATTTTTACACAGTCATGCACTTTGTTATTTGACATACTGTCATCTGTGGGAACATGATGGAAGGAACATCCTTTGTATGGAAATTCTGGATGCTGGCGAATGGACCACAGAAAGCAGCCAGGTTCACATGTGCTCCCGAGCCAGCATCTCCCACAGCAGCTGAGCTAGGAGGGCCACTAGTTTCACTCAACAGAGCATTTCCTTAATGGATGCCTTGTATTACATCACTCAAGAAATTTGCTTTTAAAAACTTGAGATCTGACACCTGGAAAAATGCTGAAAAATGTTTCAGCATTGAACCAAACCTGAATTGGCAAAGCTAGAAAAGAAACATTGCCGGTTGTAAGCCACACCACAGAAGCTGAGTTCTGATGTTATTTAGTTTCTCAACATCTCAAAAGTAGTGCTACTGAAAAAAAGTTCCATAAACTTTTTTTTTCTAATGTAACAATAAAAAAAAAAAATCAATACTTACCACAACATGATTTTCATTACTGGTTTATAAGCTACAGCAATAACAAACGCATGAACGCTGCACGCTAGCTCCGCGCTGCTTTACAAGGAGTGTGCCATACTCTAGAAAAACTCTGCATAGATGTTCAATTTAAAACTGTTTGGGTAGGTAGGTAGGTATGTTCAATTGTACAATTTTTAACATGGCTTTTTCTTTCCTCAATTCTATTTCAAGAGGTGATTAAGTTTGTGCAGTACTGCACATTACTCACAGCCCTTCAGCGATACATTCGAGGAGCAGGACACCTCCCTTGATGACAGTGACTGATGAGCTACTGCCAGCAGATTCAGGAGGGATCAGCAGTTTGGGTTTTCTTTCCTTGATAAAATTTGCTAAAAAATAAAATAAAATAAAATAAAAGTTAGATATGAAATCTTCGAGCCTTTGCTCATCCTTCAATAATGTCACAAACATTACTTCTGTCAGGAGGTTTTGGACATCGATTTGTAAATTTTCTTTTTTATTTATACGGTCTGAGACTAATCCAGAACTCTCCTGTTTCTCCTGGCAACAGTTAGAAGATGGGTACAGTAATAACAACAGGCAGCAGTACTGGTGAAGCTCGTTTTCCTACAGTTTCATGTCCTGCTATCCAAGCACTGGCCTTTTCTATCGTACACCTCAGCCAGTCTTGGTACACTGGTCTTCTCAATTGCTGATCTTCTGGTCCACACCATCTTTCTTAGCATCTTTCTCCTGCATTGACCCTCTGCCACCCTTTAAATCTCAGGTGAAAACCCATCTTTCCTGACCTGACTGTCCGACAGAATTGTCCTTCTTCCTACAATTATTAAATCTACAGAAATGAAGATATTATCTGCAAGGAAGACTGTTAAAATAATAAAACAAGATTGACCTGCATTTGATTTAAACGGACCATTTGTTCCAGCCTGCCAAACAACAGTTTCATGATGAAATATGCAGAGAGCTAAATGGCTGTCCAGTTATCGCTATAATAGCAATTAGCACAGTAATGAATAAGTCCCCAAATGGTACTAGTTCTTCAAAAAATAGTCAGTTACGGATGATTTGGTAAAAGACCCCATGTATCTCTCTGAACCACTTTCTGATTTTTTTTTTTCTTCCTCTTGCGTTGCATGTCTACAAATCTGTGCCACAAGTGCTCAGAGCTGCAGCGAAACCCTTTGGTGCCTCTGGATCTGCTTGCGCATTCTCCATCTGCCCTCTGTCTTCCGCTGCCGAGGGCAGGCAGCCCCCCTTCCCCAGTGGTGACAGGAGTTCAGACATCTCTCTGAGGGAAAAACTGGGGTTTGAGTGTCTGTCACTCTGCATAAGCCCTGCTTAGTCTTCGTGGGCCAAGGCTTGAGGACTGATCAGTGCTTTGTGTTATCCATCCCGAAATGCTTGAGGAGAACCCCCTTTCAAAAACTTCAGTGCTCGTCCAGCAAAATGAGGTCTTTTGGGAGTTTAAAATTGGGCATTTCAAAAAACAGAGGGTCTCAGAAGCAATTTAAGCAAATAAATCAGTGTCAAGAGCTCCCTACAAAACCCAAGACTATAATTTTTACATATTTCAAACAAAATAAACTGGGTGGAGAATCGCAGGGAATAGCCGCTCGCTGCCTTCCGGCTTACCCGCATTGTCTGCATAAACCTCAGCAGAATATTTGCAGGATATTGCTCCACAAAGAGGGGAACACAAAGAGAGGGAAGATGGCAAGTGCTCCATTGCAGTGCTTACCTGTGGTGAGCATCAGACAGGGCAATGCTGGGCCAAGGAGAACCAGCCCCCATCTACTGCTAGCTATGGCTGTAGATGGGGACAACTGCTCCAGATCCCCACCCAAAGCTCACCCTGGAGTGATGCAGCCCCAGGGTGATCATTTAGATGTGAATTCATGGTTTCAAACTGTGGGTACCCAATACCAATGGGTACTTCCCTCTGAAGTGCCAGAGGGAGATTCGGAGCATCCAGCCCTGGCTTCTGCTCTGAACTGATAACACACGTAACCCAGAACATCAGCCTCCTTCCTTACATCCCATTATGAAATGTGAATGTGCTTTTCTTGAGTAAGAAAACTACCTCTTTGTTAAAAAATCCTTCAGATTTCTGTCAAAAAGTACAAGATGAGCAAATTGTACTCCACGGACCACTTAAATCCATCCCATCCTAATAAAAAGGCTTTTGTGATTTTATTTTTTTTTTCCTTTTTCCTGAGCAGCAGCTCACATTTCATCTCAGCTGGTAGATTCTCAGTTTAAAGGCTAAATAACAGATGCATTCAACTCACCCTTGGTAACCGCAGCATTAGGTGAGCCTGAGTCATTAGCATGCTTAACTGAAATAAATAAAAGTGACAACCAAACACAAACATGCATAGTTGATAGAGAATCAAAACAAACAATAAATCAACCAAAACAAAAACATGCCCCCCTCAATTTCTGCCATAAAGGAAAGAAACAAAGAAAAAGAATGAAACAGATGAACAACAAATTTCAGAAAACAAAAAGAAAACTCTTCAAAGATATTATTTTGCAAAATACCTCATGGGTGATATAATCATCACTTCATCCTAGCCACCTTGTATAATAAAAAAATCACTAAGCCCTAAGTATCTGCTATAAAGAAATTTTATAAAATGTATCCAGTCACTTTTTTCTTATTGCCTACATTTTTCTATGTATTTTTTTAACACAGTCCCTCAACAGGGACTTGGCACAGGGGGGACTGGGCAGTATCAAGCTGAGTTTACAAAACCCGCTCAGTACATGCCTCACTTTTTTGCCTGCACCCAGGTCCATGGCCTCGATGGCGCGGTGCACATACCGAAGTGTTTTGCTGGGCCACTGCCAGGACTATCAGCGGCCCCACAGCCAAATCCCATCTCATTTTTCTGCAGTCTCTGTGTGCGCGTGTGTGGGACTGGACCCGTTAAAAAGCTACAGAAAGCAACATTTCATTTTGATATTTTTCTCACAATTATTATCCCAAGATATGGCTTAAGCAAGTATTAAGAGACACAGACCCACTTCTAATCCTTTATCTTTTTATCCCAACAAGAAAACTCAAAATCATATATCAAATATTAGGATTTCATTCACGAAGAAAAATCTCCTTGGCTTTCCGGGCTGCATAAGCCTTAAAGGTCAGAAGTATCAGCGGGACAGACTGACATTAAGGGTGCAGGCAGCCTCAGCGAGTGGTACAAGCGATACCAGAAACTATTACAGCCAAAAGAGATCCAAGCAAAGCGGGATGGATCTGCTGCTGCTCTAAGCTGCCTTACTTCCACTGGCTTCTGTTGGGCTTTAATGCATCTGAGAACGTGCCCTAAAAGGCTGCTATTTTTTTTTTGGCTTGGATATTTGTACTCTTTTTCTCTGTTTCTAACACTGATACCCATACACCTCCTGTATTTAGCAGCTTCACACGGCTTGAATCAGTGGTTTGATACCACGATGGGTAGGTATACACACAAACAAACGCACACGCATGATGATGGGACAGCAAATTCCACATACCCCAGTGAGACTCAGGGGCAGGGGCAGTACCTGAAACCATCTTTTGTATAAGAACCTCAGAGCTTACAGGAATATAGAGATGATTAAATAAATAAATAGAATTTTATGTTCTCTACTCAACATTTCATTATAGAAATGTAAAATGCCTCAAGGCAGCCCACAAAGACCTGGAAAGTGTTGGCTGCTGGACCTGCTGTCTTGGACCATCACAGAAGTCACTGCTGGGGAGGTCAAAAAATTGGGTCTACAGGGTTTGTTGCTAAAGAGAAGTCCATTTTCTCCTTAAATAGGTGAGGGACAGCTGTGCCTCCTTTCTCTTGACACACGGTGAAGGCAAAGGCCAAGAGGAATACTGGCACAGGTTGCACAGAGGGGTGGTGGATGCCCCATCCCTGGAAACATTCAAGGCCAGGTTGGATGGGGCTCTGAGCAACCTGATCTGGTTGGAGATGTCTCTGCTTTTTGCACGGGGGTTGGACTGGATGGCCTTGAAAGGTCCCTTCCAACCCAAACCATTCTATGATTCTGTGATTCTAGGTCTCCACAGCAGAGCCCGCTGGCAGGGTCAAGCCCCGCAGCCCAGGGCACAGCTCCCTCCAAGCGCCCTGGCAGGCAGGCAGGGAGTGAGAAGCTCTGAGCAGGTCCCTAACGCCGTCCTTCCAAATCACATTGCTGCACCTGGACCAAACCAGGCCTGCATCCAGGGAGGAGGAGGCCACATAAAGTCCTCAAGTCCCAGTGAGTCCCATCTACCAGTGACCCACTGGACTGCACGAGAAGCAGATTTCCCTAATGCATCATTGGTTTTCCCTGAGGGGAGAATGGGAGGAAGAATGGGGTGCTTTGGGGGCCTGACAACTACAAAAAGCTTTTATCGGTTGAATTTAGCCCTTAGAGTAAGGTGAATAATGCAGGAATAAGCACAGTGACAGGCATTTTCTTCAGAGAGAATCGCGAGACACAGGGCACACATCTTCATTTGCTGATGCCTGGGGAGTTAAGAAAGGAAAAACAACAGAAAACAAGAAACTACTCATCCCCAGACTTACAACGGGAAACCTTCAGCGTCATTGGCATTTTCTGTACAATCGTCCTCAGTCTTGGAAATGCTGCAAAGCAGCAATAATCACTTCGACTGTCATTTTCTTCCACATTTGCGAAGTAGAGATCTCCCTTAAGGCTCATGGAGACCCTTTCATCTTGTGGAATGTGCTGCAGATCTAGCAAGAAAAAAATAATTACGATATGGTAATGACACCGAGCTGTTTCACCAACGTGACAACTAAGGCTCTGCTGTCATATGTTTGCTTCCAGAAAGAGAACATAACTTCAATGCGAGAGGAGCAGAAGACCAAGCATAACCAATGGGTTATTGACCAATATTCAACATACAGTTGATAAATGATAATAGATTTTAAATATAATTATATATTTATATATAAAATATATGAAAAATAATTGATATTGGAAAACTGATAATAAAAAATACTCGGTATAAAGTTTCTGCTCAGGTCAAAAGAAATTTCCAGCACCTCTCCCCTATACATAGGTTCTAATGATGACATGGAGGTCACCTTTTACAGATGTCCCCCATGGCCAGTCTCCCAAGCACTTTGCTCTTCTGTACCTACAGGTTACAGCAGGGGAGTGTTAATAGGAGCTAAGGTTGCTGTACTGTCTCATTGTTCATCCAGCCAAACGCGGGTCTGTGCTAAATACGCGTGTCAGCAGTAGAGAGGCTGCCTTATAAGATCAAAGGTTTAATCTGGCACCCTGTCTCTGCAAGCACTTGGTCAGCATCAGAAACAAACCCTTCGTGTCATGGAGGCACTCCGAGTTACTATGCTTCCCAAGAGACAGAAATTCCTGCAGAACACAAATGCTGAAGAATAAAATGGCAGAAACCCACAACGAACTAATTATACATACCTGACAGATTTTCTTTTTCTTTTTCTTAGTATCATAACAAAAAGAGGATAATAGTAATAATAAGAATAATATATTGACACATTTTATCCTCTCTGCTGTAAACGCAGTAGTCCTCATTTCTGGTAGACTCATTTACTGATATGTAAGCTTTCTGATATCTCAGATTTAATAATATGTTGTGTCAACGCATTCTACAATTTAACTTTGTGTTATATAAAAACATATCTCCATTCTCCATTTTTCAATTTTGTTTTTCAATATCCAGATCTTTTTCCTAAGCAGTTGCACAATTACCATTCCCATCAATTACCAATCTGTAATGAAACTCCTCTGGAAGACAAATGTTTTGAGTCTCCTCATACGAATCATGTAGCAATTGTTTACTTACCAATATTCATCCAATAGATGTGCAAAGGCGGGATGCCTTTTGGGGGGTTACAGTGCAAAATCACAGAATCACCGTGCTCCACATCAAGGGGCTCAATTTTTTCCTTTGGGAATTTTGGTACGCCTGTACAAAAGCAAAGAAGTTCCTCTTTCATTGTTGCTTTTTGAAATATTGCCCTTTGCTTCCCCCTTAATATAGTTCTTAATAAAATATTTACCTTAACATCATCTTTTGCATTCTCTGCCTTTAGTTACTGCTATTATTTACAAAGCTGTACAGAGTAACGACACATTTTACTGAGAGTAAGAAATCTCTGCTAGCATTCCTCATTCACAGAGTGCACAGATCGTAGTATTGAAAGCCAGGGAACTGAACGGCGATGTTTAACACTTGTGCGTGAGCTTTGCTTAGGCTTTATTTTAATGCATTTATTTTCAAATGCTTTCTATCACTCCTTTATTTGTACTGTCTGGAAGGGACGCCTCTAAGCCACCCAGAATCAAAGCCTGAGGCAAAGATCGGCGTAGAGGGCCATGCGCCGACGGGTCTCAGGCTGCTCCCGGGAGATTAGAAGTCAGTCTGGGAGAGCGGCGTGTTCTCCAAAGTCTTGGCTAAAAAGCAGTTCCCAAGAAGCAAGTCAATGCAGGTGAGGACAGACATCAGGGAGCTATTCCACCTTGCGCCTGGAGCTGTCCCGATTCTTATCCGTCTCCAGAATCAGCTGAGGCTGAAGCCTAGTTTAAAGACTTCATTGCCTCCTCTTTCCCTCAGGTGTAAAACCTCTGCTGTGCAGACGTGCAGACCTTCTTAGCAGGCTTGGCCTTTGGGATGCAGAGACGGGATTTGCACAAAAGAATACACAAGGTTGCACAAGGGCAGCACTATTTGGGCGTAAATATAGACTAAATAATTAATGGATCGAGGACGTGTTTAATCACCTAGAGCATCCGCCCTGATGCCAGCAGACTGTTCAAAGCCTGAACCACGCTTGGCAAACCTGGGCAACCTGGCCAGTCTTGGCAGCCCAAAATGTGACCAGAGAGCATTCAAGAGGAGCGGAAGCAGAGCTGGGCCGAACCCCACAGTAAACCAAGCACCAGGAGGCTGCAGCTCAGAGATTATTGCAAAGAAATTAATCTGCAGAATGTAACCACTCCTTAAACAAATTCAGCTAAGACAGTTTCAGGGCAGACGTTGTCTTCTGCTTTCAATTCCAGGCAAGTTCAAACTAGAAAAAGTTTCAGTTCAGGCAACTGCGTTAAACAGCAAAATTAACAGCAATTAAACAGCAAAGGAATGAAAGTATCGGTTGCGCAGAATAAACTGGCACAGCAAATATTGCCATCCCGGTGTTCAAGTCATGACAGAGAGCCCTGATAGTGGATAAACAACTTGAAATGTCAGTGGCCCAGCGGCTCCACAGGATATCTGTGGTGTCACACCACCAGAGTCAAACCAAAGGAGGAGGGAGAGAAATGCAGGGCCAGGACCCTGAGGAGACTTTATACATCGCAGGATTAGCAAACATAAAAAGAAGCAATCACTGTAACACTGATTGCTTGAATGCAGATTGTGCATAGATTTTATCTCCAGGAGGATTATTAATATGTTATGAATTCTTAGGAGAGGCAAAATAGAGCTAATGAGCACTACCCACTCCATAGGTGAAATTTCAGATAATGCAGGGAACTATATATTAAAATTCAATATTTTCAATAACCTACACTCTTCAAGCCCTGGAAAACACATCTACTGATTGCTGGAGAGGTGGAACGTTTTCCAGTAGGAAAAAGTCGATTTGTTGATCTAAAGCTTATTTATTCCCAAAAGCACATCACTCCCAACAAAACTTTAAGAAAGCTGGATCAGGTGGAGGATAAGGGATTTCTGACTAAGACAATCAAAGAGACCAGCAAAGAAACAAACAGTGAGATCACTCATCTAAGACATTGGAAACTCTGGTTCAAACCCATTTTCTGCCTCATTTGACACAACTAATCTGGGTCTCCAGTATCCCAGTTGAGTGCCATAACCACTGGTCTTCTCAGTCAATTTCTGTAGCAAATAATTATGGAATTATACAAAAATATAGCAATTTTTACTAGGAGAAAGTGAAAAACCGTGGTCTTGGTGTCATTAGCTGGAGGCATGGGCATTCATCACCAACACAAGTCCCAGATGTTTGCCTTGGTCCCCAACGGCAGAAGCAGCAACTTGAACCCCAGTGTCCTCCACCTCTAACAAATACTTGAACCACAGGTGGTCAGGGCTTCTGGGCTCTTCCATGCTGGTTTGTTTCACTTTGTACATTGTGAAAAACATTTAAAAACATTTATTTTCCCCACAGTATACAACTTTGATTGTTTTGAACCCGTGAAGCTTTGCAAGGGAGGAATACTCAGCTTTCACGATAAATTCCTGAACCAAACCTTCTGACAAGAATATTTTCTTCCTGGGGTCCCATGCATCTCAAAGACTAGAAAAATAACCACTTCTGAATTCTGCATGAGGAGATTTACTAACACTAAGAGGCTAATAACACATTAGACTTTGGCTCTTGCACATTCGTCTTCAGTAAGTATACACAGGCAATTATTTTATTTTTTGGTAGTGTTCCTCTATTTTAATTAGAGAGTATTCCAGAATCAATCACTACTGATTTGTGGCTGATCACAGAAACTATCACAGCTGAATTAGGCTCGAAAGTATCATACAAGATTAATTGTGTCATGAAAGTGTTTAATACTGTATGGAGTTATCAATGCAGCACATGGACACTGTAAAATTTAGAACCAATTGATCTCTTTGCAGCGATACCATTAAAACTATTATGTCAATCTTTCATGCAATTCCCCACACACAGATACAAGGAGAGGGGACAGAGAATCCAGCGTAGCTCCAAGTGCTGCCTCTCACATATCCATAACACAGAGGAGAACAACGTTATTTAATGACCCGGAGAAAGGTTTGCTGGAGTGCCAGCAGGATGGCTCTCACGACACAAGCAATAAAGTGGCATGTATGAAACAGTCACAGGGAAGATGAAAAACTACACACCTGACTTCTGTTATGAAGACACCTTCTAAAAGCCCACTGTGACATTTAAGCTCTCAAAACAGTCTTGGGCAAGGCTTCGCCGCCCAAGTATTATTTCCTGACAACGTTGTACTGTGAATGCTGTACAGCACTCAAAAACCAGAATCACAGTGCTTTGGCTGTGTGTAAATCATGGAAACGGGAGATTATCGGTGTCCAGAGTCATTTGTGCAAGGAACCAGGCTCTGATTAATCCCTGGGGTGACTCAAAGTTTAATGCCTGAACTGTACTTCAGATTAGGCTGCAATACCACTGGCACATTAGGTTGGCTGAGAGAAATTTCAGAAAGGGACATTCCCTCCTACTTCTTATCTGTTCAGAAAACACAGTATCTCAGTGAAAAGCAAAGAGGAGGGAGACCAATACAGTGCAATACAAAAATCTAAATTTGAGTTTTGCAGTATAAATTCTGAAATATAGCAACCAGAGTTGGGGTACTCCAGTCCCCAGCGGGATTTTTTCAGATTTATTCAGGTACTTATCATCACGCTCTGTTCAACAGCTTAGGTTTTGTCCTACTGCTGGCTAGAGTGACTTCACACAACTACAACTGTACCGAGTATGGGAATTTATACCAGTTTACATGAGAATGGAGTTCATTCAATCCGATATTTTACATGTTTCTGGGTAAAGTGTTGAGAAACTGAACTGAAGGAAAATTATTTCTCCAGGCAACTCTAGAAGTCCTTGAGATTCCTGTTTCTGGTTTCTACCAGTATCTGGTGTAAAATGGGAGTCACCTAATTGTGCTAAATTAGCAGTTGGCAAACATTTTTGGAAACAATTGTAGGAAAACATCACTATACACTAGGTCTGTTTTTATAGCCTTCTCTGTGGATGCTGTTGGAGATGTGTCTTGGGCTGGATGGATACTTAGCCTGACCCATCGTGGATATTCTTACGTTCTTCCATGCAAATAAATCCTTAAAGGATGTAAGAGTTAGAGAAAGTGGAAAGAGTAAAGAAATTTCTATATCCTGGAAGATCCCAGCTCCTCAGACACTTTAATTAGTAGCTGACTGATTTGTTATATGGATCTATATCTTGTGCAGTGAACAGCCCAACATATCAAAAACTCATAAACTTGACTTACAGTCACCGACCATGAGTTGTACTGAATACAGCTTGGGCAGCTTCCAGCACTCATCTCAGTACATCAATTGATATTCTGATCCACGCAGTATATGCAGTAGTTAAAACTGTAATTTTCATTACAGCCTTTGAACTGTTTATGAGATATGATCCTGCTTATTTATGGATTTTTTAATTGCTGCATTAAATTGAAAAAGTTGGGAAAGTCTAGCTGTCAGGAGGATTGTGGCTGTCAGTCCACTTGCTCTCAAAGAAGCTTTTATGATGGAACCACTGACAGTCTTTTTTTCTAGGTAAATCTCTCTCTATTGCCCTTTCCAAAATGACGGTCACTGGCAACAGTCAGAGTGATCCCAATGATTTAGATGGCCAGAAAAGTTGTCAAAGTTATAGGACACTGGCTTAGGATGCAAGAGGTTTAAATTTTATTCCTACTGTCTGCAAAGTCTCAGTGAGTTCCTCTCCTTTGTTTTCTCTTCCAAAAAGGTTATACTGAACGACTTCACAAAGCATGTTACTGAGACCTCCTATTTTAGTATCAACTCAATATCTTTTAACCATCTCACAATATTCACATCTCTGATTTTGAATATTAGTACAGGTTTTGCTTTCTTTGGCAATGCTAGAACTAACATCATTGGCATAGCACAGCCTGCTACTGGACGATTTTATGTTTTGACTACATTTCCATCCTCAGATCTTCAGCCTTTTCGAGCAACAGCTTTAGAAATACTGAGCATAAATCTTAATGCAGTCTGCCATGAAGAGCCTTTTACACCACAGTTAATTAAAGAAGTTTAAACCGTACTACTTCTTCCGCTGGCATTGAGCCTACTCAGTGATTCAAGCAACAGATTCCCCAAGTAGAGGAGGAGGGTAGCTGAGGTCTGTGTTCTCACCATTTAAACTCATTTTCATGCTGCATCTATCTTGTAGCAATCTGGATTTTGTAAACAATGTGAACATATAGAGATCCTCAGACCCCATTCTTCCCCACTCTCCTTAATGTCATCACATATAGGGGAGGTGTGGTACTTTCATTATGGAGGTGACATTTAATGATCATTTCTGCTGACATTTCTATTGCTTTCTTGGAATGACTACTGTGAGTAAACAGTCTTTTGTTCTCCTTTTCAGTAGCAGCCTTCCTTTCCTTACAGACTCAGTATTCTCCTTCTGCAGAATAAATGTAATTTATGAAAAAAACCTGGCCTAGTCTGACTTGCTGGGTTTTTCTTCCCTTCATTGGCATGGTGACTCGCCAAGTAGCTTACATTTTACTTGAATACAGCTGGCAAAGTGCTGCCACCTCTGCATCATTATCATGAATGCATGCAGTGATCTCACATGTACCAGTCTCTGCCTCAAAACTTGTGGGTGAATAGAGGTAATTTATCCCAAGCTCTTCTGTGTCAGTGATTGCCTAATTTACAGCGGATCTGTGCACCAGCAGCTCTCTTTCACTTGAGCACAGTTGTAGACTATCCAGCACTTTAGAAAATCAAAAGTGTCTTCTAGTAGTCTCTAAATCCTGATTCAATTTGCAGCACCTACATTGCACCACTAAATTAAATAAATGATGGCAGAAGAGTATGAATAAAAGTAAATGTGCCTTAAAAGGTGTGGGAGTTGGGTAAATCCCTCTACTATATTATCTGTACCATTTAGGATTTAGGACTTTGCATGTATTAGTGCTAAAATTCCTCTCACATTTGATAACAACCATGTTTGTAACTTCCCAATTAACTTGTTGTTAAGGACTCCTAGTATATTTGATGTCTACTCAAGCTAGTATAGACAATTTATCATTAAAAGAAAACTTTATCTGCTCTGAGTACAGATTCAATGATCCCAGATACAGACATCAACTCGTTCTTGTTTTCCATCTTAAGCATCTTTTTTGGTTCAGTAGCAATGGGGTATCAGAGTATTCTGCTGCTGGAGGTGATGTACCTTCACTGAAACATGACACTGATTTTTTTCTGCTGTTTGTTTTATCTCTCCAAATATTTTAATTTCTGTATTTTCACGATGTGCTGGCATCAGCTGACAAATTGTCTCTGACCAGATTAGGGAGGGAATTTCCCAGACTGTAACTCTCACCAATATTTATGCTTTCTTCTTTACAGAAAAAGAAAAGGATTAGAAGTGGAAGCATCACAAGCTCTAAGCAAATACAAATCAGAAAAGAATTCTTAAGGGTTTTATGGCACAGGCAAAGCAAGTGCTTTATAAAGACATTTGAATAGTCAAGACAAAACAAATAATGATTTTCTGTCATTGAACATTCAGCTCTCTCGAGATAGCTATTTAGAAGTTTATACTGATTTACCTGCTAATCCCACCTCTAGAGGCAAAGTGGGGCAGAAAACACTCAGAAAGCAAAAGTAAGAAAGAAATGTTTTCCAAATGTATACATATAGGAAAAAAAATATAGGAAAAAAATCTACCCAGTTGCATTTGCATTAATTAAAGTTGGTAAGGAGTGTCAGTATCGGCACTTGGAAACCTGTAAGGAGCCAATAGTCCAGTGGTACTGTCTGAAATCCTGCATTCAGATTTGGTTTCTGTCCTCAAAACCAGGAATGAAATAAAGTTATTCCAGCGAGCACACAGAATTTTTCCTTCCAACATTCACTGAACAACAAACAGTGCATGTTTTGCCATACACTTTAGTAACTGTTTCTTTCCCAGTTTTCACCTTAAAAAAAAAAAAAAAAAGCTAAGTAAAAGTCCTTACTTGGAACAATTAGTTCAATTTCTTCTGACATGGCAGTTCCCAGCACATTGGATGCAAAGCAACGGTATTTCCCTTGAAAATTGGTGATGATTCCACGGTTGTGAATCACAAATGTTCCAGAGTTGTTAGATGCAACTATCCTTGGGTCAGACAATAAATCAAATGGTTTTCCATCCTTAGTCCAGTTAAAGCTGAAAAATAACAAGTGTTACAAAGGATGGGCCACAGAGCAGAGCACTATGGTACAAAACTAGTGGTAAATATGGATCCAATAACGTACTAATAAAATAAAAGTAAAAACTTGATGAAAGAGGAGCAAGTTGAACAGTAAAATGACCACTGGGCTGCTACAACTTGTGTTAGCTATGGGGCATGTCTCTCCTGCTGGACACTTTACATTTGGATAACTGACTGTGACATGAAATAAGAGCACAAAGCTTAAGGCAAGGACAATAAATGAGAGAGGCCATCTGTGAAAGCAAGAGCCACACAGCGAAACGAAGTACAGGTCTGCAAAAAAGCTGTGTCTGCAGGAGAGTTGGTACTTTTGACTGGCAAGGACTGGCAGGAGCTCTTCCCACCATCTCCCACAGGAGATGCCATGGCTGAAACCAGGAGAAACTGAGGTGACTTGATTGAGTTTCTCCTGGTCTTCACCATAGAATCACTCGTAGTTTCGATGCCACTGCGGTGCAATTTTGATGAATGCTGAAGTTTTGGTCATTGTTTAAGTATCTGGAAGCCTCAGGTGTCTTGAAATTGGGCTAAACCGATTCAAAAGCAGAGACAGTTGGAAATTACAGTATAATATGCATTTGGTGGAACACATACCTTTTTCAACGTTTTGCAATATTTTAAGAGAATAAATTAATGTTAAAAGAAATGTATGTTTTGGCACTTCACTGAGGCAAACTGCCTTGTGCTTGGAATATGGGTTCCCATCACCTAACCAGCTCTATCACATACATTTAAATATACCGGAAAACATTTCATCGATCTGCTGACAAACAGTGAAACAAAGGAAAACTACAAATCTCTATTCAGAGCCCAATTAAAAATGATCAAATCATCTTGATATGAAGATAACCATTGCTTTTTTGAAGGAAGTTTAAATTGTGTTTTAGAGAAAAAATAAAGAGTAAAAAAGACATGCACAACAGCTATTAATTTAGCCCATACACCATCCAATAGCATAAGTCTCAGGAGGAGCTTTTACTATGTTATTATTACATGTTTGTTAACCACATTTTCATCAAAAATCTTTCTTCTTTTTGCATCGGTACAAAATACATGAAGCTTATATTTGGATATTTATTTGAATACACACTCCTTGTGTGTACATTTGTAACATCACCACAGCCATGGTGATGTCAGGTACAGACAAGGTATCTGACAAAAAGCAAATGGGATCTCTGAATACGTGGTTTAACGTGTTTGGTATTTTTAGAGTTACTGGGGAAAAGGCAGAAGACCAGCTGGGTCCCTTTGATTACCATTATACATGGGGTGAACTTAGCACATGCTAGAAAAATGGATGTATCTCCCAACAAGAAAAAGACACATTATCTATTCACAGAGTGAGTGGAAATGGTCGTGCCACAAAAGCTGAATGGCCTAAATGGAAACCCAAACTTTAACCTTGCTGTATGATGATGAGCAGGTTACTGGAGATCATCCAGCCCTCCCCTCCTCAAAACCAGAACAGCAAGCAAACTCAGTTTCTGCTTGCTTCTCCAGGTGGAAGCAGTACTCACGTGGGCTGCGGGTTTCCCCTAGCTTCGCATTTAATGGTAAAGTCCTCATCAAAAGGGTAGGCAACCTGGGTGTGAGATTGCTCCGTGATCGTTGGAAGCTGCGCAACTGAACACAAAAAGACACCGGGTTAAAATGCCATTTAAACAGAACTGTGCCCTGCTCAGGTCCTTTCTTCAAAAGGGACAATGTCAGAATTGCCTTACTCCTGCAAAGAGTGAGGCTTGCCTTAAAAGAAAGGATGATGATCATCATCTTCCTGGCATTGACAATACTCTTTGTCCCCAAAACTGAACACTGTTATCGCCTCAGCAGCCAGAGGAAGGCTTGACAGCACTGGCTGTGTTCAGCCAGCCACCCATGGGCATCACCTGCACTTGCTTCCACCTATGACCAACCTGTCCAGGGCAGAGGAGAGCTGGGGTCATGCTAAAGCCAAAGCATGGTTGTGTGGACCGGTAGATTTATTCAGCAGCAAAGTCAATAACAGGCTTTTGAATCCAGACACAGATACACACACATGAAGTAGCAAACTGCTATCTCCATCCTGGATAAAATTTCCAGGAAATCCATGGACTGCAAGGATGACTCCCCCTCCCAGGGTACAGCACGGGAAGAGCCGTTACCAGTCACACAGTCACGCAATGATGTTTTACTAACTTTTTTTTTTTTCTAAGGGAATTAAAGTGTTGTGAATGCCTGTGTAACAGAGCTGCATGAGGGAGAATGCTCCCTGCAGTGGAGCTGGGGATAATAGGATCATCACATTGTTATAAACAGGCAGGAAGAAAATTAACATTCTCTTTGGTTTCTCTTTTAAGTCCAGGAAGCTCAAAGCTGGAGCAAAACATGATGTCTTGCCATACTACGTGATCTCAAAGCCGAACACTTCCAAGCCCACCAGCTTCACTGATTAGACATAATTTCTTTTTATTAAAATATAAAACGCTTCATTAAAGCAAATAAAGGGCTAGGTGGTTCCCCTGTGTAGGTACATAAAAGCAGCGGATGCCCAGACAGTTTGTCCTGCACTTTGCAGTCAGAGCTCCACTTTTGCTTTATTTAAACAAAAAGAGCCACTGCAGTAACCTTCCTCAAAAAAAAAAAAAAACCAACCTTCCACTTCCAAATGCTGTTAAACAAGTTTAGATAGCTTTACAAAAATATCCTACAAACCTCCTTTGCAGCCAGGGCTGTTGCAGACTGAAGAGTGCTGACAGCTCACGGTCCATTGCAACTGGCCCACGTCCTACTGTGAGGCTACAGCACTCAAAGCCCTGCAAAGAGCTTCAGTTTCTTTTTCCTTAGGTTTATTTATTTATTTATCCCCAACATAATTCATTCAAAAACCAACATTGTTGAGTTTTGCTTTGTTGTGTTTTCCCTCCCCCCCCAAAAAAATGTTGTTTGCAATCCTCCTGGTCCATTTATGTTTGAAAAACTCAACGCTTGGGAGGTCTGGGCTGCTGGGGTCCACTGCCTTTCGTTGGATCGTCCGCTGTGACCCTCATCCTGTATTTTACAGGTGTCCTGAAACCACACCAACCATGTAAAACAGGCAGTTTGAATGCATCACAGCCAGAGGGATAAAGGAGGCGCTCCCCAGGCTGGGACGCGAGGCGTAGGAAATACTTCTCTGGAGACTGATGTACGCCCCGAGACATACACCTGCATCTTTTCCAGACTGAAAAGGCAGGTTGCAAGACAAGTAGGGAAGGGCGTACCTACATCAAACAAGCTTCAGGGAGATCCAGCGCCAAAATGAGGAATTTATCTGAAGGACAAAACCAAACCCTCAGAGCTAAGCGGTGTGTTGGATCTCAAACACCAGATATATGTTATTAGACAAGTTTACTGCTACACTTAAACAGGTCCAAACAAAGCAGCTTACATTTTTATCACATCTGAATTTCCCTAAGGTGATGTTCTGGCAGAATGGAACAACTGAAAAGTAGGATTTAATATTTTTATCTTCAGGGAAAGGTTAGAAAAAAAAAAAGGGGAGTGGAGGTACCAAAACAAAACCGCAACTTATTCAATAAATAGCGACAACTCACCTGATAATGGTATTTCAATAGCTGCTGCCAAACTCAATACCAAGAAAAAGAGGCATATGGTGATCCCTTTTGTGCTTAATAGCATCTCCATCACTCTTCTGTACACAAGGAGTCCAAACAGAATGAGCGATACCTTATGCTTCCTCTCACCGTCACTTCAAATTAGACGTAAGGATGTGAAATTGAAAGTCTAGGGAGGAGAAGAAACAGCCACATTAGCTTGCAGTATGAACTTGGCTCTAACAAGGTTCCTGAATTAAAGCAATGCTTCAGGATTTGCAGCTAAATTGCAAATGCAGTAAACGGTACAATTTCCTCTCCTCTCTCTCCACCCCCTCGCTTCAGGAAGGTCCTCTATTAAATTTCTAACAAAAAAATACACGCACAAAAGTAAAAACCCATTACAGCACAGAAGCATAATTAATTTTTGTTTTGCAATTAAAAGTAGGGGTGGTTTAAAAGACGATATATTTGTAATCATTTCAGTTCATAAATTTCTCTAATGAGAGTTGTGTAAGTTGGAAAGTAATGTCACAGATCTAATGAGATAAATTTGGTACACTAATGACCTCGCTGGTGAATCTCATGTCTTTTATCTTTCATTTATGTTTAAAACAGGACACAGTCTGGTTTAGTTCATTAATAAGGACCAGAAGATGAAACCTTTGCTTTTCTTCCATAATCCCAGAGCTACTACACGTAGGTTTTACACAATCCATTACACATCCTTAGGTTCTGCATTACAAGGCAAAAATGTCAGGCGGCTGCCAAAAGGAGACATATTCAGCTCTAAGGAGCATTTAAGTGTAATCCACAGAGGAGGAAAGGGGAGAGAATTCTGCAAACGTGGGTGTACAGAGGATTTCAGTCGTCAGCATCGCTCACAATATCCCAGTGAAATATTAACCAGTATGAGATACGTTTTGTACCTCTGTGCCTTCTAACACATAGCACCTATGGGACATCAGTCTCAAGAGAATTTAGACTTCAGTTGTCAAGACAATTTCACAAGAGGAATTTTCAAGACAAGGCTGCTACGTGGGAGGTAAGGACAAACTTGCTGGCAGCCCAGCCCCACATGGCACGGCAAGCTCCGATTCAAGCCCCTGAGTCCACGAGCGGAGGTGTGCGACCACAGCGACATTTTTCCAGACTAAGCCTGGCTCGCACACAGCTCTCGTATCTTTGCACACACCACCCCGTTAATCCACGGATCAGAAAACCAATCCCGGGATGACCAAGAGCAGTTGGCGTGCGGGGGCCAGGCAGGAGGTGGGAGCCGGGCAGTGCGCTGGGGATGCTCGCCTCTGCCCAGTACATCTGGCTGCAGCTGGTGCAGAGATAGCACCGAGCCATGCAGCCAGCACACGCCGCTCCACGATGCTCTGCTCCTGACGGTTGGTTCGCTGGACCATTAGCAGGATAATTTCTGTTCACTCGGTCATAGAATCATAGAACGGTTTGGGTTGGAAGGGACCTTTAAAGGCCATCCAGTCCAACCAGTCACCAGTTCCCAAAAACTTTCTGGAAGTTGATGCGTTTTGAGACCAACATCCCCAGCTGAAGATTTAAATTGGCCAATGAGAGGGCAAGGGACAGACACTATAATCACATAAGCCTCATTTGTGTAGAAATGAGGCTAAAAACCAGATGTCTTATAAGTATCTTAGGCACTGAGTGTTGGTTGATGGAAGAGGCTGACTAATCTTCTTAACGCCTCTCTCCGCAAAGAGGGACAGGGCAGAAGGGCACTGGAGGGGACAGGGACCCACTGGCTGAGCTGCCACCCCCACGTTGTGTCTGGGTGCAAATCAGGCACAATCAGTCAACATCTGTTTCGTGATAGTCAATATTTCCCTCAGTTTGATTTCGCCTAGCTCTAACTTGTGAGCAACAGACTTTTCCAAACCTCAGTCCAATGATATCCGGCTGTATCATGGCACGGGAGGGGGCAGACACAACCCACAGCCGCCCAGTAGCCCCAGCCAGCAGCTACCTGATGGCTGCACAACTTCTGTCACTGCAGGACTGGGCTCTCCTACCCTGCCTCACCTGCTCCTGGCAGATGCTCAGCTCCAGATCGATCTGCGTCATCGATCGTAAAACAGATGCTCTGACAGCAAACCCTCCAGCCACGCAATTGCAATTTAGGCTCATGAAAACCTGAGCAGCACTGCGGCCTGCGGATGGCACATTGGTGGCACTGAAGCTCCCTTCCCCCCGCATCGGCTGGCAGCTCTGGGGACCAGAGCAGCCCGTGTCAGGATGCTGAGCAAGAGGAAGGGGAGCAAAGATTACAGGAGGTGTGCGGTTTGCATTATGGGAATGTTACCAAGCATTGTATAGACTCAGATTAAATTCAAGAAGAAGCAGGAAAACAGCTTGGTTCCTTAACCACACCCATTAGCTCACATTTTCTTTTTTTTTTTTTTAATAAAGTGACATAGAGGAGAGAAGAAATGCACTAAATAAATGCATATCCTTTATCCCATGGTACCACCGGCGGCGGCTGTTAGTCAGTCTGTCTAGTGCCTTGCTCTTTCCCCTGTGTTGAATACTAATGCAGGGGGCCAACGGCACCGGCGTTTGGAAGCGGTGGCAGGGAACCAATGGCACTGGACCTGCGCACGGCGGTCGGATGCTTCCAAAGGCCGCTTGGAAATCTCCCTGCAGCTGCATTTAACCTCTGCCATTTTACTCTGGGGTGGTTTCCACGAGGCACAAGCCCGAGGTGACGTGAATTAGGCACTGGTATCCTTGCAGAAGTGTGTACCTAGTGATAACTATCCAGCAAGATAAGCCTCCTGTACGCGTGTTACAGATGTATTTTAACTCTAATGGAGCAGCAGAGGCGTTATCCCAGCTGCGTTGGTTGCGACAGCGGTTATTACGGAAGGCTGACACTTAATGCGCATTTTCCTTGACATGCCCTGCTCAACTGGTCGCTCATCGGTGCCCTGCTCTGGACAGTGATGGTCCTTGCAGACAGACAGGTCGAGACATATGTCCTCCCCGCAAGGCGACCGGTGTCAAGCCATTAACCGTATTTAAGGTGATGTATAGACAGGGCTGCCAAGCGTTAGGCGTTTTGTATGGCTGTCACGCGTTTGGCTGTGCTACCGAGCCTCAGGCCCACAGCTCGGCTGAAGCTGCAGAGTCCCTGATTGAATCACTGACCTTCCCTCTCATCCCCAGCGCCCCAACAACCCCGAGCCCCTTCCTAAACGAGCAATATCAGACGTCCTCCAGACACCCCATCCTTAATGCAGCCACGTACCCAAACTTCACGCAGGACAACGTTTCACACCCTATGAGGATTAAACTCCAACCCAAAATTTCTCATCTTTGCTCCTAGCAAACCAACAATTTAACCACTTAAGTGTGGAGAAATGAATGATGTAGCTGCGCAAACACTTGGCAGCTCCGGGCACGTTTCGGTCTCGCTGGTGCCAAAGCGCAACACTCTCCTGAGGTCCTGGGAGTGCCAGAGAGCAACTTGCAAAATCTTGACCTTAGTAAAAAGCACAAGCCCTGATCTCTGAGCCAGAGCTTGCTGCGGGTCCTTGCTTTTTCCCAGGAATCCTTTGTTCCCAGGAGGAGTCGGCTGCAGCATCCCTTGCACCGGGGAGGGAGGCAAAAGATTACGAAGAAAACATTTCCTCAGCACAATGAATAAATACCTTCACTAAAAAAAAAAAAAGTTACATTTACAATCCCTCCTCCTCTTTTTTCTTTGCCGCCCTCCTCCCTCCGTTTCTATCCTTACGTTCACTTTTCTCCGCCTCAGGCTTAAGTTAAGTAATTTGAATTCGCTGCAAATGCTCATCTGTAGTTCCTTACCTGCAATTCATTATTTACTGTGTTGTTCAGTTAATAGTAAATACTGATTGCACTAAGGGCAGCTCATTTGTTTGTTTAATGAGATGCCTTTAACTTACAGTGAGCAAATCTTTCAAAATATCAGCATTTCTAAGGAGCAATGCGGTTCCAGATCCTTTTATTGTGTACTATTGCTTCCAGAGGCGTGGAATAAAAACATTGGACAACTAAACAAGGAGAAAATTAAATTTCTATTTATCTCATAAACCTAGTGAACAATTTTCCCTACATGTAATTACTACATTAAAATTGCTCATAAATAGTAGCAGAATGACAGCCAAAATTCCCAGATTACTGGTCTACTGCTTCCAAGAGAAATTATATCGCACTGCTAAATACGGCATCAATCTTAGCTATTTGGTTCCCTCTTGAAATATGTAAGCTTTGGTCCCTGAACTAGCCTTGTACAGCATAGATATTCATGAAAGTACTGGATTCCCACAGCTTAATACTGGTACACTTCTGGGCTGACCTTTTCATTAGCTGGAATCAGATATAATTTCTCAGTGACATATATGTTACAAGATTGTTAAATAAAAGCCATTGGTAATTAGAAATTGCAGCCTTCGAGGTGGCCCCAGTTACAGAGCAACAGAACAAAACTCTGGAAAAAAAAATCCTTCCTGGCATGAGAAATAAAAATTTGGTTATTTAATTATAACATATGTTGCATGTTAAGCAACTACGTAGCACAGGAATTTAAATACTCTCGCTCTTTCTTGGGTACAACCACAGCAGAAAAAAAATCCCAGACACTGTCAAAACGTCCCCCATCCCAAACCAGCAGCAGTCCCTGGCCAGCCGAGGTCCATGGCTGGATTGTACCCACAGTTGACAGTCGCAACGGGAAGCACATTGCCCCTGCCTGCGTCCTGGCAAGCCCCAGACAGCACAGTTGCTCTTTAGCTTGGTGAGCACCAATTCTCCAGAACCAATGTCTCTGCCTCCATCCCCGCTCAGCTCGCAGCCCAAGGCCAGTTCAAACCAGGTGGTTGGGGAGGTGGCTCCCACCCACATAACCCTCTGAAGGGAAGCATCCTGAAGCCCTACCACCTTTGAAGGCATCTTTAGTGAGGCTGGTGGTGTGAAAGCTGGAGAAGGTGGGACTCAATCAAAGATCATAGTGAGTGACCTCAGATGCTAAGGACCGTGAGAGTGGAGGGCAGCAGGGATGCTCCACCTGCCTCTTTCCGCTCTGTGCTGCACACTTGGGTTAAGAGGACACCATAGGTGACAGCTCTCTTGGCAAGGACTTCGAATCACAGGATGGTTTGGGCAGGAAGGGACCTTCCAAGGCCATCCAGTCCAACCCCCCTGCAAGAAGCAGGGACATCTCCAACCTGATCAGGTTGCTCAGAGCCTCGTCCAACCTGGCCTCGAATGTTTCTGGGGATGGGGCATCCACCACCTCTCTGGGCAACCTGGGCCAGTGTTCCACCACTCTCAGTATAAAAAAAAATTTCCTTATATCTAGCCTAAATCTCCCCTCTTGTAGTTGAAAACCATTACCCCTTGTCCTATCACAACAAGCCCTGCTGAAGAGTTTCTCCCCATCTTTCCTGTAGGCCCCCTTTAGGCACTGGAAGGCTGCTATAAGGTCTCCCCGGACGCCTTCTCTTCTCCAGACTGAACAGTCCCAGCTCTCTCAGCCTGACTTCTACTCCGAAAGTATTCATCCCCACCCCAATGAGCCCCCATGCCTATTTCTCCCCTCCGCTGCAGAGCCTTCCAGAAAATGAGTGACAGAGAACTCACGAGGCGAGGAAATATGTTCGGTGTGGGACAAAGTGGTGGCCCAGCAGCTCCCAGAACAGCAGCTACAGATCCCTGGGACACAGACAGAGCCCCAGGGAGCACGCAGGATTAATCATCTCTGCACTTTTCCATGCTACAAGTAGGAATATCTCCCTCTTTCACTAATTAGCTAAGAAAGGTTGAGACTCATGATAGTGAAACCTTAAATGTAATGCTACAGCATTATTTATGCAGCTATAGTTCTTTTTTTCCTTCCCCCTGAAAAAAAAAGCCCACAAGCAGTCATTTGTGTTTGGAAGAGATGAGAAGGGATATTCACAAGGACCTATTGTTTTACCTGAAGTGTCAATGCTTTTCTCCTCTAAAAGCTTTTTGACATCCTACCAGAGAGAAGATAACCTTCACTTGACTCCATCCCAACCACCTATTTTTGGATGGTGTCAGTTCTCAGAATAGCTGCCCATGATGCATATGCTGGAAGTGATTAAAGTAATCATCCAAATCAGAAAGATGTTCTTCCTTCCATAGTAAAATATTTCCAAATAGACTGCAGCACACAGGCACGAAGATTTTTTTTTTAGATGCAATTCGGCTCTCAGGAGGTTTAGCGACAGAAGTCTATGCATTATTTATCTTACCAAGGACTTTACAAACATTATTGGACAGCATGTGTGAAGTAAAAGTTTTCAGTGCAGCTAAACAGCTTCAATATTATTTCACAAAATTTATGTTTCAAATATGATTGCAACTATTTTGCCTTCCCAATTTTGTAATCCATCAGACTTTCAGTTTCTCAAACCACAAAAAGACTCTAAAAATGTGATAGAATGAGTATAAATAACAAAGAAATGTGTACACAAGGCTGTGAAATGTTTTACTGTAGCACAAGCAGCAGTAAAACATTCAATTCAATAACCAGTGTAAGTATTAGAATTAATTTCCCTGGGATGAGGTTTTAAGAAATAACTAGGGATTCGGGAAGCCCAGCTTGTCAGGTTCTGGTTTTCTGGAAGAAAAGTCAGACATAGGGCTGGCAGGGCATCTCTCCAGCCAGGTAGACACAGCAGGTGATGGCTGGTGCCTGTCCCCACGCCAGCACTCTGCTATCACCTGGCTGTGACCAATGGCTCGGTTTGATAGCTTGTGCTGACTGTATGGAATCTCAATTTATGCTGTTTTTGTCTGATATCTACCCTGAGCCAACTGGAAGCTGAAAAGGAGTACAAGCATCTTCCCTTCCAAGTGCCCGACCCTGGGAGAAGGCAGCCAGCACCAGCTATCCATTTTCGCAAACATTCCCGATCCACTCCCAGGTGTTCCCAACAAAATCCTAAAATGCAATCCCCCTAAAGTCTCAGTAGGTCACACCCTGGGCTCTCTAAGCCATTCAAAAGCTGGCTGTAAACGGTTAATGCTTTCCCCTGGGCATCGCTCTGCCCATACATCGGCACTGCACCTGGCAGAGTTCATTCATTTCATACATCCAGTAGCTGAAGTGCTGCACTACTAAATCACAGAGTACAAGGGCCATATTTCTCAAAGCCTTGCACGTCTTTTAGTTTTCAGTCATTGTGTGTGTGTAAAGAAATGTGGTTTCTAATCGGTACAAACAGCCTGCGTGTCAGTAGCTGTCTGCTGACATTTGCCAATGTGAAGCCCCCTTCCTAGGATCTAGAGATACTTGCTGTCAAAGAACATGAGGTCTTCAGGTTTTCTTGAAAAAAATAAATTGATTCCTTATTGTCATTTCACTAATATGATTCATATAAACTAGATTATCTGATTATTTTTTTTTTTTGCTTACACCTTCCAACATGCTCCATTGGATGGCTCCTTTCAAGTCAGCAAGAGTTGGGTTTTTAAAAACAGTGTGGAACTGAGAAACGTTTCCGGCAACACATGATATTTAAACTTAATAAATGGCTTTTCAGTACTCATTTTGGTCTATCTGCTCAACCTAGTTAGTGTTAACTGGACTTGACTTAGCCCTGCAGAGGATCATTTGTAAACTTCATGTCAAGTAATCTTAAATCAAACTCCCCACTTTTGCCTCCTGTGAAAATTTGTGTGAGCAAGTTTAAGACCTGGAACATTCAATAAAACAATCAATTTAATACAAATTACACAACTGCTGAAAATGAAATTCACTTTTGCAGCCGTGGATATTCACCATGGAAATCTACTCCAAAAGCATCAGCCCTGCAAAGACAGTCAAGAGACCACGTTTGCCAGCCCCTCAAAATGCCTCTGAGCAGCACTTGCAATAAAGACTCAAAAGAAGACCCAGTGTGGAAATCAATACCTGGTTTAGCTTTTTCATAACCAAACAAATAAATGTTAACCGTGAGCAGTACATTATTTATGATGAATAAGTCATTAAACTTTAGTTATAACGTTATTGACACGGCACTCACAAGTAAATTGAGATAAGCGTTGATGTGGTTCTTCCTACCATTAGGAGCACATAAACCTGAATAGCCTGCAGCCAAATTCCACCATTACGGATGTTCTTAAATATGTGAATACACACACACATCTGTATTGATTGAAGGAGAACGACAGCGCTTAATGACAAACGGGACACCAGCTCACACCAGTGGCTCTGGCTCAGCCCTCCTGACAGGACAGGCGCAGGCAGAGGGAGTGCAGAGGATCCTTTCCCGGTACATAAATGCTCCCCACCTCCTATAGCTGTTTGGGGACTTTCTGAGCCAGATGCTGCATCTAGCCTTTTGTCCTCAACAGCTACCAATGGGCCTTTCTTCCATAAATTTAAGTACATTTTCTTTTTTCTTAATTGATTATATACTTTGACCTCCATCACCTGAAGTAACGAGTTCCTCAACATCTGTGGTGTTAAACTTGCTGCTTAACAGCCTCATTGCCTCTCCTTGACTTCCTACAGGTCCTCCCCTCTGCATCACTTGCAATTGTGAAATTCCCTATATCCCTGCTTTGCAATCCCATAACCAAACTGAACCCCACCAGAGCACCACCTTAACTAGCAAGTATCTAAAGTTAAAGTGGAATTAAAAATACCATGACAAAATTTTAGATAATATTTCTTTGTTGCACTACAAAGTGTACTTTGCATAATTACTTGTACAAGTCACCACTAAATTAGGTTCCTGGGTTTATACACACGTACATTTACAGGTGTAAGAGCAGTCTAATCCCCTACATGTATCTGTTCTATCTCCTTTTCTTAAAGGTATGGCCATATATGCATTCATTTTTTAATCAATGAAATCTAAGAAATTATTCCAGGACAAGCAGATAACGCTGTAGTAGAGGAATGTTGCGAGGACGGCTTTTTCACAGACCTACAAACACACAATGACAACCAGTTTGCCTCGCTGGTAACCAAGCAGCACAGATCTGAGCTTTGCAAATACATCTGAAAGTAAACCAGCTGGTTAGAAATTAAATTATTGTCTGAGGCTTTTGCCATTATACATTTCCTTGAGATACTACGTCTCCTAAATGAGCTTACCACGTTTCTGGCTGAAATTAGTTTTATATTAATTGAAATTTTCATCAGCGATTAGCATTTCAGCTCATAGGTCAAGCGTGAAGCATAAAACAAAGTACAGTAGCAACTGGGCTGGTTGACTGGGGATGATGGCGCGTTGGCCATGCACAAAGGAAATAAAAGCAGGTTGCGGTTTGTTTTCAGATGAGGCTGCTCATGACAGCGTCCTCCAACACAGGCAGTGCAAATTCTCCTGAATTCCAAAATTAATTTGTGGCAAAGGCATCATCTTCTTTTGCATACTCATTCTCCCTCTTCCAATGCACAAAAGAATAGCAAAATCATGAGCTTTCTCCTGTTGCTAACAACCAACAGATGTGTTCTAGTAAAGCCACATCTCCTCAGAGAAATCCTGCCTCACCTGAAAACCTCTCCTGCAAACCAGCTCATGCCACAGTTCGTTTATCCACTCCAGCTCCCCAGCAGCCCCAAAACTGGGCAGAGCCCTCTTGAATTGGAAATGTGGGCAGGGGATCTGCCAGGCAGCGCTCCTTGCAGGCCTGGAGTCCAATGGGATCGTTCATTCAGCACAAAGCTCCAAGAACACAGCATATCCCCCCTCCCAAAAGCGTAGGCGCCGGCTCCTCCAAATCTGCCATGGGAGAAACGCTGCACTCTATCCAGTAGGAAAAGAGGGGGCAAAAATTTACAGCACCCAGCACCTAATGGGCTCCATTTGAGAGCACGGCATGCTCGTGGTGTGGGAGCAATGCCCGTGCCAGGAAAATCATCTGACAACGACAGAAACCATTGCAGAGCAATGCGGGTTCCACTTTGCGTCAGTGATTTTCACAGCATGAGTTTGTGTGTACTTGAGAGTTCCCGGTGCTAGTAGCGAGGTGACAATATGAACAGAGAGGGGAAAAAACCCCCAAAGAACTGCAGATTAATTTAACTGCAGATGAATTACCTCTATAAACAGCAGAAAACAGCTATTATTCCCACTTGACCCATTAGGGATCCATTTTTTCCTGATGCATCCCAGAGAGGTGAACTCATTCACACTGGACATCTCTGGCAAACACTGTCAAATATCAAACATCCTACATCCGAGCCCACTGCTCCATCCATACCGTGCAAGACGCACGCTCACAGCACTTCTCTCCCTCACGCACTCGGGGGAGGCTCTGCGTGTTCCCAAGATCCTGAGAGGAAAATCCTGGCAGGCTTCACACATCAAATTTTAAATTAAAAAAAAAAAAAAAAAATCAAACCTAACATCAAAACTGAAGCAGATCTCCTTCTACATCAATGTTATTCTATCTCAGCACAATAGCACTACAAGACAGTGAAAGTCATTGGGACGCTGTGTGTTTCTAATTTAAATTGCAGTCAGCGACTCATGACAACGGAGAGTTTCACGGCAAGCAATCTTGTGTACTTTCTGCCTTCCTCTTGATTTTTCCTCCTGTGCAATAAAAGAGATTAGCGCTTCCAGCCTTGTGGAGTAACTCACAATGCTTGCTTTTCCTGATAAGTCAAGGCCATTAAGCTTCCAACATTTTCCACATTACAAGGGATTACTCAAAAAAAAAAAAAAAAAAAAAAAAAAAAAAAAAAAAAGAAAAAAAAAAAGGCAAAATGTAATGATTTAACCACAGACGCTGCATGAAAGCATTTAGGGATACAAGTTAAACCCCATCCATGTCCCTGCAGGACAAATTCTGAAATCCTGGCACACCTTGTCTGGACAGGGAGCATCTCCACCCAAGGGACTGGGACAAATCTCAGTTTGGGTTTGCTTCTACAGGAGGATCAGCCACACTTCCCAGTGGGATTCGCAGTCTACCAAAGAAGTACCAGAATTTATTTAGAGTAATACATGGAGGATTTGGCCCAGTTTCTGTACTAGGAAGTCTAATCACTAGAGCAAACACGGTAGCATAAGAGAAGAATGGATATTTCATCCTGATTCCACATTTCCTACTTCCCTTGTGTTTACCTTAGATGCTGGAGTCTAATTTCCTTTTTCCCCATGAACACCTTTACAGCTGAAAAATAAACACTAAGCTTAAAGAAAAATACACATGCAAAAGCCCAGCCCACATATGTGAGACACTCCTGCTTCACCCGTATTCTTCAGGAGCTGTTACGATCCCAGTGCAGGCATGAGAGAAACCGATGGGACGTGTTTTTGGCTGGGGCCTCCAGGGAATGAAGAGTTTATAATCTTAATGGAAGTGCCTGAGACATTCTCCTAAGTAGCATAATGCTCCAATTTTACTGATCATCATTTCGTTTCAACAGCTTCTGTTAATGGAAAGGTTTTGTACCAAGGCTTTCAGGGGAACTGACTTGTTGACAAGGTGAAGATTACTTCTGAGCACGGGCAGCGGTTTTCTGCACTCACTCACGCAGTTCTGCCTTTGTAAGAGAAAAGCATCGCTCAAAACGTGCCAGATCCCAATGATTTTTTAGCTGCAACAGTTCCTTCTCTCCATTAATCCCTTTTTTTCAGAGCATTGAATCAAAGTATCAATCAACTAAACTGAAGGCAGATAGCTGACCATATATTGAATATATCTACTGCAGCTGTGAAAGGAAGGGAAAAGACTTCGTAATTCTGTTTCTCTCTCCCCTGGATCCACGTTCATCATCCCTTTCAAGACTGGCAAGATGCAGAAAAGCGGTTGTCAGTGACAGCATTATTTTCAGGTGATATTTCAGAAGGTATTTCATTAGACAGATCACATACACACGTGCTATATTTTAAGGAACAGTGGATGTCTAGAGATACAATTTGACTCCAACCAGGTGCTTGAGTTGAGAAGAATGAGGAAGCAAAACGCGCAGCACACACACTATCCAAACTGCCTGAAAGCCTGGAAACACATAAGATTATTTATCTATTTACTGAGTGCCAGGAGAAAAGAGTACTGAAGGAAATCAGGTAAAACTAAGTCCATTCCTTCAG
This sequence comes from Ardeotis arabs, assembly GCA_011801015.1. NCBI lineage: Eukaryota > Metazoa > Chordata > Aves > Otidiformes > Otididae > Ardeotis > Ardeotis arabs. Next base: position 67,054 of record JAAGAY010148567.1, on the reverse strand, counting down.
CTAGCTGGTGTCTACCAGACAGAAATGCAAGTTATTCAGAAACAACCTGGAGGCAGTGCCCAATATCAATGGGAGTGTAGTCACATCATTACTTTTCCTTTCTCTTTACTCCTGGTGTTTTGCTTTCCATGGGAACAGTAAAACACATAAACCTAAACCACTCTGCCAAATGTCCAGTCCTTGGTCCAAAAGCTGGAGCTGCTACAGTTCCCTGTGATGCAACTGTATGAACACCGAGAACAAACATATCATATTTTCCCCTACCCCAGCTTTGCAAAAACCTGAACTCCATCTTGCTAGAAATGGAAGTAAATATCAATAAATTAGAAGAACAACAAACATTAGGAGTGCAAAATTCTGCTTGACCGATTAAAATGAGGTAAAGTTACATAAAACTGTAAGGAGAAATCTGATGTCAAATGTCAAACACACAGAACCGCAGTCTTCATTACGCATTCTGCCTATGACACGACGTTCTTCAGAACAAGTATGACTTTCGCTTGCCAGCCCGTCTGTAGATGGATTGTACTAATCAATTACATGCACGTTGGGAAAAAGCGTTCTCCATGTCACACACGTGAAAACTGTATTATACACTTCGTACAGAGCTTCTATAGCATCACACATGTTCTTCTACCTTTTTCTTAAAAGAAAAAAAAAAAAAAAGAGAAATTGCAAATACTGCTGTTCATAGGTCATATTGATTTTTATCTCATTTGTACCACATCACCTTAATAGATCCACTTAATTGCCCTCTGATCATTATCTCACATAACTGACTATGCACCTTAGGAAGACTCACCAGAAAATGGTTAAGTAAACCACAGAGAGAAGATAATTATTAAAAAGACAAGAACTGCACAATGCCTTTCATGCACTTTACTGTCAAATATCTCTGACTTAACTTCTACTTCTTCATGCTTCCCAGCGGTGAGCCTACAAAGGTCCCCAGAGCATGGGAAAGACCAGCTTCACAGCTTCACTCCTTGCAGATCTGAGCATTTCAAACAGCTCTCCCCAACACATACAAACACACGTACACCTCACTCCTTTCTTGCTTGTCCAGCCCAATTGGTGTGTCCGTTAGGTTCATCCCCTTGGGGCAAAGAACATCACTTCTCATATTGCTGAACTGCGTCTGGAAGCCTGATGGATGCTCTTAGGTTTTATCTGAAAAATGTGGCTGTATTATTATAAACAATATTTTGTGTTAAATGAATAGCATAGAAGCATAGAATAGTTAGCATTGGAAAGATGGGAAAAAAAACTCTTCAGCACAGCCTGTTGTGATAGGACAAGGGGTAATGGTTTTAAAATAGAGGGGGGTAGATTCAGGCTGGATATAAGGAAGACATTTTTTAGAGTGAGGGTGCTGGAACACTGGCCCAGGTTGCCCAGAGAGGGGGTGGATGCCCCATCCCTGGAAATGTTCAAGGCCAGGTTGGCCGGGGCTCTGAGCAACCTGATCTGGTTGGAGATGTTCCTGGTCCTTGCAGGGGGGTTGGACTGGATGGGCTGTAAAGGTCCCTTCCCACCTAAACCATTTTATCCATTAGAGGTCCAGGTCAGAGGGTGACAGATCAAGAAGGCACAAAGGGAACTCACGGAGAGCCTGGTACTAAACACAGACAACTGCCCAAAGCCGGGGCAGCTCCCTGGCACCAGGGCTGAGGCCAAACCTGCTGCAGTGGGAAGCCACACACTTACCTATAATTCGGTCAGTGAATACTAGGAGAAGAACTCATCTTGTACCCTCCAAATTCTGTTTATTCCACATGGCAGAAAACCAACAGAAGCCTTCCTCGTTAGACCTCATACACCCAACCACGGGTAACCAGAGCTGGCAGGTGATGGATTGAGCTCCTTGGCACTCCCTTCTCTACTTTTTGGCTTTTGAGCTTAAAGCATCCTGGTTTTGCAAACAGGCAGAGAAGGAGCTAATGGCTACTCAAGACACGGCAATGTAAAAATGAAAACCACTTCTGCGATTACAGCACATGCCCTTTGAGCTTTTCCCTCCGCTCTCCTTTTTCTCCCTTTATTTAGCTGAAGTTATTTAAAGGACAGATCTCTGTTTAAGCAGCTGCTGCCGCGACTACTCGGCCCAAGCAGCTCTTTTAATTAAATATTTGCTGCTGTGTGAGTTTTCTCTCCCTTCCCTGCTATCCTTGTGGACGGCATTTGTTCGTGCAAAGATAACAGGTCTGCCGAGCCACCTCCGCCTTCGCCTGCACGGCCTCCTGTGCTCCAAGCCCCCAGAATGACGCGAAGTCTCCACAAAAATTAATTTTATGATATGAACCGTGACATTTGCTATCAAGAACAACCATCAACAATAAGGAAAAGAAACAAAACTTGCCGGGATTTAATAATCATTATTAAATTATGTCATTTACATAATTAGACTTCAGTAATAACGATGGCACATCTCTTTTATGGCATGGTAAATCAGCAGAGCACTTCACAAAGTCATTATTTTTTTTTTCCCTTATCTTCCTTCTCTCCCATCAATAACTGAAAAAATAGATCAGGTAAATGATACCACAGCCCACACTAAGGAGGGGCTGGATGGAAATGGAGATGAGTATCACAACGTGAATAAGAAAATTCTGGAAAACTATGGATTTCAAGCTGGTTTCTTAGAAATTTCCTTCTCTTAGAATTTCTTCCTAGTCAGCAGCCAGGTACAGTTATGCCTCTGTAATGCTTTAGATTAATTTCCAGTCAGGAATTGGATTTACTCTACCATATGCATTAACAGTAGCTAACCCTGGGAATAGCATTAAAGGCAACTGGGTTGACCAAATATCAGTAAAAAGCTTGACTTGCTTGGGGAAAAGCTGCTTTCCTTTGTGATACCTCACAAAGCAGATGTGTGTCTTGACTCATCTTCACCCAGTCCAAGCATGACTCAGAGAGTCTCACCTATTTACCTACTGGAAACGACAGAGCCAACTTAATGTGAAAAACCCTGTCCATCAGACCCGGTTTGACACTGGAGGAAGAAAAGGTAAAGGGAAAAAAATTAATTAAATGCTTTTTGAGCCAAGATGTTTCAACAGTGGGCACGGGCACTCGTGGTACCCTTGCACACAGAAGTGAGAAAGCAGCACGGGATGAGGCAAATCGGGCAAAGTGCTGCAGAGCTGCAGAGGAGCACGGGGCTTGGGGTGTGAAAAGGAGATGAGAGAGAAAGGTGTCAGGAAAAAGAAAAGAGGCAGCAGGAGGAGTAAATGAGGAAATTAGAGCAGGCACCAAGAAGCCCAGTACAGCTATGTGGTACAGCTGCCATCAGATGTAGATGAGCAAGTCACGGATCCTGGGAGAAGGCCAACACTGTCACAGTCAGAGGGAGGGATCAGTGCTGTGCGGAGACAGGCAGGGCAGGGGCTTGGGAGAATTTGTGAGGCTGGAAGGGTAACTCTCCGGGAAAGAAAGCAAAGAGAGACTGGGTCTCAAAGCACCAAGCAGGGAACTGGAGCTCCTGCACTGGCGACGGCGGTCTGCGGGGATCGGAGAGAAACGCAGCGCAGCGAGGCGGAGCGCAGCAGTGAGTTCTTCACTCGACAGAGAACTTCAAACCTGCCTGAACTCTCTAAGCAGAGAGACACAGGGGGAATTTATTTCAATAAGAAAGACTAATAGCACCAAGTAAATTTTATTTATCTATATACAAATGAGAAATATTAAGATTGCACAAGCTAATCAGTTGCATCAGGACACTGGCACAACAGGACTCAGCCCTCACTTACTCTAATCTACACCAGACTCTATCCTCTGAGGTCAGGACAGATGCTCCTGACTGACAACGCCTTCACTGGCAAAAAAAACAACAACAACAACAAAAAAATGTGATCTTCTGTTTCCATTGGAAACCTATCAAATTCCACTCATGCACCAGATCTCTTCCATGTCTTTCCAGCCAGCAGAAGCAACCAGTAAAGCAAAGCAAGGCTGGGGCTGGGGCCACTCTCTGTTACCTATCTCAGGAAACATTTCTTGTGAGGATTTATTAACGATTTGTATGGCTTATAAACATTACCAAAGAATTGCAATTCAGTTGCCTCTCCTGGGCGTCAGGCAGGTAAATACAAGCTGACAACACACACAGGTCCTCCAAATCAGCAGAGAAACCTGGGACAGTCTGAGAGCTATTATAAAATGCCTCTGACATTTAGGAGTAGCCAGAAAGAAAAAAAAAAAAAAAAAAATTTGAAGTCTCCAGGTAGAATCCCACCTCTAATAGACTTCATCAAAATCTGAGCACTGTCAGGTTGGAAGCACCGAAATAAGGACAAACAAGTTTCCTCATTAGGAGGTAAGACCTTTGGCAGCTGCTAATCCAGGTTTAGGTTTCTGTTTCCTAATTTCGTCTGCTTTTCTTTTGTAACAGTATTCCTAATTTTGCAACTTTTGCTTTATGAGAGCGAAAGTTGCTTTCATTCTCAACTTGTCTAATGTTTGAACAGGCTCACACCAACTTGTCGGGCGTGAGGAACACCACTTTTGCACTCAAAGAAAACAGCATTTTCAACAAATACTTTAAGCCTCTATAATCCCGGATGAGTTTGGGCATACCAAGCATTTGGGAGTGGCTCATTCTTGCTGCAAAACCAGCTCCGGGGCTGCTGCGGGCCAGGAGGAACCATCCCAGGAGCTGCCTGTTACCTCTAGCACCGCGTCTCCTTTTCAAGAGGGACAATCCAGGACTCGCAGAACGTGTGCCAGGGCAAAATAGGCTGAGCCTAACTCAACGCCTGCTTAACACGTCAGCTCAGCACTCTGTAAAACAGCTGAAGGTGAAGCGTATACCTCAAAATACTGAGCCCAAACCCACGCCTTAGCTCTGGGGCTAATCAGTGTCATTGGAAAGCCTCTCAGCAGCAATTTAGCAATGAAGAGTCAGGAGGGCAGCTTTACGTTTCAGCAGAAAGCCAGCACTGTCTTTGCTCCAGGCTTTGCAGAGATCAGGAGCTGAAACACAACCTGCAGGGAGGAACGACACTGACCCCATCCCAAAGTCATCCCAATTTTCCTACAGGTGACCGAGCCTCCCGCAGGTGCCACGGTCCCAGCCTGGCCACCAGGCAACGTATCACCCACTCAAACAGGTCTGCCTGTAAACGTTTCGCTAATCCTGAACCACAAAAAAGCTTAAAATATCTGTCAATCACGCTGCCTCCCCACCGTCCTCCCCGCAGCCCTCACGGCCTTGCTGGCAAGATCGCTATTGAGAGCGCTGGCGCTGCCAATGTGCTGCGGAAAATTAAACCCCAGCGCGGAAACAATAGCTATTACAAAGTGTGTAATCAGCAGGAGATGGGATGAATGTTTGTAATTCCAAGCCGTAGAAAGCGTTTTTTAAATGCCTTCAGTCTCATCGATACGTCTTTAATATTTTGCTGCCTAATAGTTGCATTTTAAGGCTAGGCCGTAATTTTCTCGAGTTACGAATTTTTACAGTATAATGTCGAGCTAAGTACAAACTTCTCACTATAATGTCAAGCTATGTGGTAAAGTCAAGTAAACATTTGTACCAATTACATGCCCAGGAGATTTCATAACATCACAGAATTAACAAGCAGCTCAGTAAATTATATATCACTTGATCTGCAATCGCTACTCCTCCAGCAAAGAGCTCAGCTTCATCCACAACAGCCCTGACACGACGTGTCAGCACGTGGTGCAAACCTGCCAGGTGGTTATTGTGCACTAATATTAGTCACCACCTGGTCTAATAGCGTTTTATTTCAAAGAACTAAAGCGCAATTTTCCTGCACTTTCTTTTAAGGAGAAAACACAACCCCAACTAGTGAAAAAAGGCAGTTTTGTCACATCTTGTGATTTGTGCTAAACACCTTTTCCACTTTCCTTCACTACAGAGCAACTGTTCAAAGGGACTAGCTTGGTATAAAGGTGATTAAAAGTCCTAATTGCAAATGGGTGTCTTGAAACATTCCAGCGTCGCGTGTTTAAGTCAAGCAGGAAAACGCAGGCTGCCTGCTGAGGGGAGCGGCATGCCCAGCCAGCGGGAGCGAGGATTCTTGCTGGAGACATATGTTACCAGAGCGGTTGGTCTGGCACAAAGCTCATTCAGCGCCCTGACAATCACTTTGATAAAGCATAAGCCAAAAGCTAACTGCCTCTCCTGTTGAAAACTTAAGGCACAAGAATGGTTCAAAAGCTTTCCAATGAAGAAAATGCATATTTTCATAAAATATCTCTTTATACACTACTTCAGTGATGGCGAGGTCAAAGCGATTACAAACATCGACTCGATGAGGTATTTGAGCACGGCAATAAGTTGCCAAAGCAGCTGCTGCATTTTGGCTCAGAGGTGAGCGCCCTTTAGTGCTTGCTGAAGTGATTTCCGACAAAACCTCTATCATTTGTCAGGCCACAACTCAAAACACATCACACGCTTAAAGAACTCGCAGATTCATCACCCGCTACTTCTGTTTTCTGAGCAGCACCAAAAAAACAGAGATAACGCTCAGGCATCAGCTCCTTTTGCACCTCACACTAGCTTTCAGGCAGACTCTTTACCACCTCACACGTGTCCAAGTGAGGAAGCCCAAGCCGCCCAAACCACGCGGCCGTTGGGGCTCCGGGACGGAGATGCTGCCCACTGCGACCCTTCCAGGGGTGAGCTGAGCCGCAGCCTTGGTGTTGTACCTCTAAAAAGACAGAGAGACAGCCTGAGACATCAACAAGTTGTAACAACAGTTGGGTCCTTTCTGACCTAGGAATTTATATTTTTATTTATTTAATTTTGCTGGCAAATTTGATCCTCCTTCTGATCCTTTCGGTTGCACTGGAACTGCAGCTCTGAACAGAACTGACCTTATCGCTCATGTACTATTTTCTTTTACTAAATAACTAATTTATACCATGGAAACTCTACAGCCATCTGCCAAAAGGTGCACAAACCATCCATATTGTAACAGAGTCTATTAATATGTATTAAAAGTCACATTGCAGTTGGCATAAGCCATTCTCATACATGAATATGAAAAATATGACTATTATATTTAAAACTTTCAACTAATCATGCATCACTGATTTTCTCGCTCTGAGTTTTTAATTTAAACCTTTGAATGTTTCATAGCAGCCTCATCAAACCAAGATTTCTGATGGCTGTAGAGCCGAGACAGCCCATTACAGTAACAACAAGAAAATGAAAAAAGAAAACAAATAGGAACTTGTCCTTGGAGGAAAAAAAAATAAAATAAAAAGGAAAGAGTAAAAATGAAATTAGTTTTACATCAAAATAAAATTAAAACCACAACAGTGAGAAATAGTGTGCATGCCCTTCCTTTGTTGCTTCATATTATATCGGTCATAGTGCAAGCGGGGTATATAACACAAATCTGTCCAAAAGGGCACCGATGCCCAGCAGACAGAACAGCTTTGACAGATGATGTACACAGAACAGACAGATTGGAGGTGACTTCTGAATCAGCCTGTGTCCATAACGGAGCTGGTCCTGGTGAAAGCTGTCCAGATATCAGGTCCAGTCCAGTTCACTAGGAGAGCTTTGCCTTCTGCAGAGTGCAGGAAGCATTCCCGAATAGCATTTCACTTGCAGTTTCAGGGCTTTTACTCAGCATCGCTTATTTAAAACCTTGGGACTCACCAGCCTGAAACCTCTGAGCCGCTGAAGCCCAGAGCAGGAGCACAAACTCCCAGCTCTCTGCAGAAATGGTTCCCTGCAGGACACCAAGTCCTGCAGGCATCTGACATGATTGAAATCAATATTTTGAGGGATTTGGATGCTCTGTTCACATTAATACTGTAAGCAATCTGTGTGCCCAATCTCTAGTGGTAATTTGAAAATCCCAGAGTGGGGTTTTGGTTTTCTTTTTTGGGTTTGTGTATTCTCCCCAAGCACTGAGGAAGCAGATCCACTTATGAAAGCATCTATTAGACTTGCCAAGCTGTCTTTTCCCATCTCTAAGTTACCTTGCGTGAATGTTAATCATAGTCATTACATAGTTCATCGTCTACTAAATGCTTACCTTCATTCCGACACACACCCCCACCAAGAAAAAAAAAAAAATAAAAACAGATCAGGAGAGAAAATGAACAGAAGTCGCAAAATGGGAACCTGTTTGATAAATATTTTTTTTCCAGAATTTCCTATCTCTTCCCCACTTGGCCACATTCCTCATTTTCAAACCACCTCTTCATATAATTGCTTTCAAAAGTCATGCTAAGAGAAGCGCAGTGCTCTTCCCCATTAGGTAGATGGGAAGCCAACAGACAGATTTTTTTTTTCAGCAAATACAGAGCTTGGTATGGGTATGGAGACTTGAGGTAGGTGTAAAATCTCAAGTTGTTCTGTATCCTTCCTAGTGCATGTGTGTGCTCCTGGAGCTCTCCACCACATCAAACATGCATGCATAGGTAGATGTGTATGAACATATGTAGGTATCGGTGCCTGAACACAAAAAACAGACTGAGGTGCACAGCAACAAACTCCTGCTCTTGTCCTCACCAGAAACATTTGATTTCAGCTGTCAAAAGCAGTGAGGCAAGAGCACTGGCATGCATTGCTGCCTGGTCTCCACCCCATCGCAATCAGCAACTCTTCTAAGGTAAGGTGACAACACCCAAAACGAGGAAATTCAGTGTATTTATGCTGGAAGAGCTGCCATAAGCATCTCTTGATTCACACAGGTCATAGCATGCTCAAAGGGGAACATGGCTCTCACAGAAATGCACCTTTTCCATCAGCATCCCTTCCCAAGGAAGATTTCCTAGAAAAGTGATGTGCGGGAGAGATTCTACTTTGTCCAAGTTTACTTTCCTACCTCCTTCCAGGCCCTTCTGTGATGAGCAACACCCTCTGCAGCACGAGCACAGACCTTTTAAACAGCTTGTCCTGGTAACAATATTTCACTGATCTCATCTCATCCCAACGGATCCATGGAATGTCAGGGATTTTGGTAAAACTAGAAAGAATCAAGTGCACTTCAGTGAAAATCATAACCCATTAAAAAGAAAAAAAAATAAAATAAAATAAAAGACATACACACAAACGAACAGGGAACTTCCCCCAAAGTAATTCTGTATCGATGAGAAATACAGAAACCCTCTGTACGTGATTGCGTGCTCTGGAGAAGAAAAACCACTCATTTTCCCACCCGGTGCATGCTGGCAGGGCCACGAGCTGGCTGTGCCTCCTCCCGCCTCTCCCCAGCCAGACCCAGCAAGCACCGGAATACAAATCTGAGCCACTCCTGATAAAAAGACTTCCACATTTGAATTTTGCAGCATGCACAGAAACAGCCTTCGGGGTCTGAAACTGCTCTCCAGCCAAGCATCTTAAAAGCAGGAGAGATAAGTACCTCGACCTCAAAGGAAACATTCTGTGTTTCTCTCCTTTTTTTTATGTTAACTGTGATAAATCTGTCTCGTTTTAATTATCTGAACAAGATCTTCTAGAAGGACTTGCTTCCTGGTTTAGAGATGCTTCAAAATATAAGGTAGATGATTAAGTAAATGATACAAGTCATTAAAAGAGTCTATTAATCTAATTACCATTTAAATCTTATTCTTCATACTATATATCCAGATCTCCGTATCTTATTCTGTACTATTCAACTGATATTTCTAGCATGTAATCCCACGACAGGTTAAAGATATTTAAAAAAACACTTATCTCTGACATTTACATATCTGCAAGTCTGTAATTTTTACAATAAATCAGCTTGAACGACATTCACTTACACTACTGCATCACAAGCAATCTGCTGCTCATGGGGTTTACCCCTCCCAAGATCTGAACTTCCTTCTAACGCCAATTTGAAATGAAGATGACTAACTCCAGATGATGGAGCTTCAGAGGTCAGAGCATTTAGAAAGAGAGTGACCATGCGTTTCACAAACAATATACAGTTGTGGTGTGGGCTGTAGCAAACAAAGTCACAGGAGCAAACTACAGCAAAAACCCAGATGACGTAAACCACAAAGTCTCTGGTGCCTCAAAGCAGAATTTCAAAAAAAGCAAAAAACCTGCGCGTCTCTGGATCCTCTCATGAGTCCTAATTTTATCCCAGCCTTTCTTCAGGAGACCCTGAATAAAGCACTATTGGCATCTAAAATGCTGCAAATAAAATATTGCATTTAGTGCTGAAAGGTGAGCTGGAAAAAGGGACGAGGACAACAGAAACAAGTTTTTCTAAGGACTTGGAGAACTGCTGTGATTTCAAGACTGAAATATATTCATTGCTATGAATCTATGAGGTTAAAATTACCTGCAAAACTAGTGTATGAGTCCAGACTACAAAATAAAGATGCTTCCTTCCAGTTTATTCTCTATTCCAAGACAATCTTGTGCAGTTTGTGCCCTGCTTCCTTTGGTGACCTAGCACCTGCTAAATTTTCCACAGTGGCACTCAGCCAACACAATCTGCAGTTTTCTACCCAGGCCACTTCGGTCTAGGCTAACATTACACCCAGCTTAATAAAACCAAAGCTCCTCAGCTCTTTCTTCAGGCTCCCTGACCTCTCACTCTTGCCATTTCAGATGGGCAACGAGCATTTTGATCTGTAATGCCAGAGATGATTTGGGAGGATTCACTTGTATCTCAAAATAATCTAAACCAAAATAATAATATCTGCAGTGGTAGCTATGATATGGAAAGGGCAGAGGGCTGGAAAGGGAAAGATCAAGAAAGATGAAGCAGGAGATTATCTCTTGCAATATAACAGACATTGCTCGTAGTGAAAAATACAGGCCAGTAAGGAACTCAAATGTTCTATTACCACGCTCAGGATTTATGAATAAAATGCATGACAAAATTGTACCCATCCAGCTTTTTGCAGTGTTAGTTGAAGCAATCCATAGGGCTGATACACTGCAAGAAAACTAATTTAAAATGGACGTGTGCAGAAGAACCTCTGGAGAAATGGATGGACTAATCACGAGACATCACTTTATGAATTCAGCATGAGCATGAAGCATGCTTTTTAAAGTATTCAGCTCATACACCTGAAGGAACACCTTCGTGTAGGCTTGCTTTTCTTTTATTTAAGACTTCAGATGTCACAGCCAGCCTGGGTAACCCTGGCACAAACAGCATAGCAGCAGCAAAACCAGAATTGCACCAGAGGCACCTGACATTGCACTACCAGAGCTGGGGCATCGGTCACGCACCCCAGCGTCGCCCGTGCTCGCTGCCGGGGCTGGGGTGCTCTGTTGCTTTGTCACATGAAGCAGCAGTAGCAAAGCAATACCCTCTCAATTCTCAAAAAAAAAAAAGTAATCAATTCCTTTTGACTGTATTTCATTGCAGATATTGATGTTCTTTTCCCTGAATGATTGTAAAAATGTAGGCAACACGTAGGAAATACGTTAAACGTCTTTTGAATCACAAAACATGAGCTGATGTTGCAGTGGGTTACAGAAATCCATTGTATCGAGACGTAGACTTGAATTCATCACTAGGATGCCTCCAGATAGATAGGTAACACTGTGATTAATTTTAATCTATCAGAATAATGTTTAAATATTAACAACATTCATCTCCAAGTTCATTTAAATTATTAACATTTGATTATCTATTAATTGATTGTATTATTTTTTCATCAAGTGCTGGAGTTTCTCTCTAGGACTCCTGCTACTCCAGCTACTCTACCACGCCGCAATCACCCACAGCCCTACTCACGGTGGCAAACACACCACCTAGGCATGAGAAATTAGCATTTGTATCTCATCCGTGTCAAAAACCTGGACTTTTTAGGAAGTCTGTTTGTGTGAAAATAAAATATCTTTCATTCTAAGGTTGTATCACTAGTGACAATTTAATTTTGCTGCTCGATGTACTACTGCGTGCAGACAAAACCCAGGCCATCAGAGAACGGCAATCACCTCACCAGGTGTCTGCTGCATCGCAGATCTGTCGTTGTACAAACTTAACAGCCAATTTGCTTTTCTTGGTAACAAAATATTTAATTCTACAGAAAGCAAAATGTGCAGTTTCTTTCAGGGGAGATCGTGTATCTAATAAAGTATTCTCTTTAACCTGGATGTGAGGAACTTATTACTTGAAAATGCCCAGATGCAATATAGTGTAAAACCATAACATCACCCTCTACGTATCATGATAGCTCCAGTGCAATGACCTCCATTCAGATTATCAAAATGAAACAGCTATTTTCCCAGGATCTTGCCATCATTGCATTCAGCAATCCAAAGCAGATGGACCAAAAAGGGCGATGAGGAATTCTGTGGTATTACGGACAGCGATGGTAGAGCAGCAGCCTGCTCACTTGGCGTCAAGGACTGTGCTGATGCCAGGCAGAGACCAGGACCCCGCAAGCATGACCTGCACTGAGCACTCACTGCCAGCTCCAGTTTTAGGAAAATGGCAAAGGTGCCATTGTGCTCTAGCAACTGCAAATTCAGTCCTGAGATCCACAGGGAGCAACTTGTATGACATGAAGCTTGAATTATAGGCCAATTTATCCCATTATTCATAATTACTGGTTATTCATAAGAAAAAAAACCCAACTTTTGTACCTTATTCCCCCATCTTAAAACCCCCTGTTTTCAACACCAATTTTCACATTGCTGCTTATCTTCACCAGCAGAACTAAGACCCCACTTACAGGGACATACAATTACCTACAAAAACCAATGATCATGGGATTTCAGTGTTAACTAGCCAGGTTTGGTTATGACTGGGTGCTGAGTAAGACTAAGACACAAAGAAGACTTTATATACATGTATGCAGATTCTGCTCCTTTTCCATGGAAACACACCACAAAAATGCATTCATATGCAATTTTAATGTCAAATGCTTGGTATTAAAGGACAATGGGCAGTCAATGGTTTCAGCATACTCACTTCAAAACAAATACGAACACCGCATCAGAACAAAATCAAATCTGAAGTGAGAATTTGAGACAGAAATTTGCATGAAAGTGGCTTGGAAGGATGAAGGAATGACGTAACCATCCAAACACAAAAGAAAAAGGGCTGTGAAGGTGAAAGGGAGGACACAAATACGTTCAAGTAAGAACCTGCAAAGCTGATCCCCCTCACCTTGGCTACTGTTGTCATATTACGAGCATGGCATTCTCCTTACAGCTCCCCGGCCACCACAGCCCTGTACAGAAAATGCCTGTGGGACACTTTGTACACATAGATGACTCAATGCTTCTCTTTCCCCATCTAGCACGGCCATTCTTCTGTTCATCACACGTTTGAAACGTACTGAAAAAACAAGTTATTGAGGTCTGGGCCAGCTTTAGGAAGAAGTTAGCCCAAAGCCAGAGTGCATATCAGAAGCCAAATAACGCTCATGATGAGTATCTGTCCCTCAGGACACATGGTGACATGTCACACAGCTGGGAGCTGCTGAGGAATGAAATGGGCCAGAAACAACGCTCAGATGACCTTTACATTCGTAAACTACAACGGTATGAGTAGAGAGAGGACTTTTTGAGTTACAGCATATTAAAAGCTTACTGACACTGAAGTCATAAGAAATAATGAATATTTAACTTCTAGTTCATATTAAAAAACCTATTAATGTTTTATTTTGTCATCTATAATGAAACAAGAAATTAGGCTAGTGATTCCTAATGATATATACGGTGCACTTGCAAAATTGCTGGACCTAAACAAATGCTCTCCTTAGTAAGGACGGGCAGGAGTGGGCAGCTGACGTCCACGTGAGCCTGCAGTTGGACTCTACCAGCTCCATACACAAACCAGCTCTTCCCCTGCACTCCATGAAATGCTTGTGAGGGCAGAACGTGAGCTCAGAAAAGGATGATGTGGATTACAAATCTCAAATCTGACCTCGTCACTGAAGTCCCTTGCTTTCCCAAATTATTGTGGAATTTCCACTGGATACACAGGTCTATTCTAGTAACAATACATTTATTAATGGGCTGAAAGTACTATTTAAGCCTTATTTTGAGGTGTATTTATTCCAAATTTGCCAGGAAATCCAGGCTTTTCATTACAAACAAAAGGATGCTTAAATCAGCCCTGCACCAGTTCGTAAGTTTTACATGGAGGATGAACAGGAGAATTGACAATGTCTGTGATCCTCTAAAAATGATGAATTAAAGTGCACGAAACCCAGGTAATATGAATAAGTATCCAGGATATTCAGCAAGGTGAAACTATTGGAATTCAACACTTTGTAAGAGTCAAGTGGGGAACGCCATCTGCTCCTGCATAGCGCTGTGAGCTCACAGCTTCCACACTCAGTTGGCTTTCCAGTGCAGATGAAATGACACTAGGAAACCAGGATATAAGTGAAAGTGACCATGATGTGGGTTCCTGACACTCCCTGCTGCTATAAAAACTGAGGAACTGGAAAGACTCAAGACATAGAGGAGATCCAGTCACAGCTCCAGTCTGGACACAATTGGCAGGACCTACATGTCACATGCAATAAAACACAGCTGAGATGGAAAACCCAGGATTTTCCTTTTTGGAGGAATCAATGACAATGACCAAAAAAACCAGAAGTTCTCTAGTGATTCCTTCCTCCTATTTCCCCACACGATCTGACAGACATGATAAGGTCACGCTGGTCACACCAATACTGACTCAGTGCAACCTCCCATCTCCACAGCACAACTCCTCACCCCTACCCATCTCCTCACAGCTTCACCAAGTTCATCCTGCCAAAGGGAGCAAAAACACTCACTATTTCTTACTTCTTTGGTGCTTTTCCCTTTTCTCATTCTACCAGGACCCACGCAACAAAAAATGACATGCCACTGGAGAATGACTCTGACTTGCTGAAAATCCACGGCTGTGTGGATAAGCAAGCCTGGGAGACAGGCCTGGATGTCAGATTGTAATGATTTTACTAACTTGGGTTAAGCTAATAGAGGTTTTACTCCAGTGTATTTCCCCGCTATACTGCACATTCATTTATTACATGACAGGACCTACAAGTGCAGACCTACTTTGCATATACTATTACTTATCAAGAGCATTTAGTAGTAAGACCCTCTGGAGAGCGTATTATGAAAGATTATGGACTAATATGGCCAAAGATGTCCCTGAAGAATACTAGTGCTGCGGTGCAGAGGACAGACGTGACTGCTGCTTTAGCCAAAGACAAAAGAGTCGAGGAAGATGAGTGAAAGGGTTAAAGCTTTCTGCTTTGGACTCTCTGCAGACTGAACTGGTCACTAATCTCTAATAGTTTCACTTATTTGCATTAATGTACTAGTGAGCCAATATTTGCTTTAGCCTCTTGCACAAAAGAGTCTGAAATGTTTCTTCTAAATCCAGTGCAATTTTGTTTCTTAATCTTAAAACATCTTTATTTCACAATATACCAGTAGTCTAATTAATATTTCATGCTTACGACTTAGGCTCAGTCTCACAATAATAAATTCCCAACAACAACTTCTACAGGACTCTGGTTAGAGCACTTAACCTTCCATTTTGATCTATGTAGTGCACCTCTGGTTTGCAATGGATTTACGTCAAGCTGATTTGTTTCCATTACCATATGTGGACCATCACTGTAAATTAAAAAAGAAAAATAAATGTATCATTGCCTCTACAAATGGAGTGTTTATTTCCTCTCCATCTTCTCATGTGTCTCCTCTGCACTTTATGCATACAAGGCATAAAGTACAGAGCAATTTTCAAACACAAAGTTTCTGAATTTAATCTAAATTAAACCCAATGTCCAATTTGATAACAAATCACGGAATATAAGTATTCACACTTGCTAAATGCAGCATGATTGTAATTACATACCTAAGAATCATGATGTGATAGTGTTAACCGATGCTTGCCAACAGATTTTTCTACCATTCTATACATAGAATACTTCTGATATGGCGATACGTGATTGTT
This sequence comes from Ardeotis arabs, assembly GCA_011801015.1. NCBI lineage: Eukaryota > Metazoa > Chordata > Aves > Otidiformes > Otididae > Ardeotis > Ardeotis arabs. The sequence goes on along the minus strand of JAAGAY010148567.1, from coordinate 51,206 downwards.
CTGTTTGGCCTTAGGCTAGAAATTAAAGGTCAATCTTTCAAACTATTTTTCCCATTATAAATGTTTCTACTGGGAAAACTGAAGAATGCTTTCTTTCTCATTTGAAAATCTTTGAATTCAAGACACAGAGCTAATAAATACGTCTTGAATTCACTTAGTTTCTGGAAATAACAACTTGGTTTGTACAGCAACACACATCACTCTTGAATGGCTTGTGACTTCAGAAAGTTGAGTTGCTAAACTTTAAAGGACTCTTCCATAGCAAGAATCATCAAACGGTCTTCTTTTTTCCCCTAGTCCTTTTCCATAGTCTTTCCAACTGCAATTGAGGGAGATGACTATGGTTGGAAAGGTGTCATTCATACTCTCAAGCACTCTGATAAAGCATATTCAGATTTATTTCCAAGTCTAAGATTGAATAAAATCACCTTTCTGGAGTCCAGGAGCATCCTTTGAACCCTTCCCTTCTGGGGACACATCAGTGTGTCCTCCTTTTACAGGAATCAACTCTGAAAACTAGGCTAAGCTTTCCATACCACCAGAGCAAATCTGGGGCACTAGGACAAATTCGCAGAGCCCGTGAAAGCCAGTGAGGCCGGTGCACTCCTGTGGAGAGCCTGAAATCCTCTGAGAGCACACGTTGAGGTGCAATGGCACAGCGACTGCCCCGGCCGCTTCAGAGGCCGTGCTGTGGTGAGGAACTTGGGAGCCCTTGCAGAGCTATGTATTCAATTCACTCTGTGCACAGTCTACAGTTAGGAGGCGAGAATCCTGTGGTGTCAGCCACTGCTTTTATCAAATACAATATTTTTATTGTTTTTTTCAAATGCAAAAGCCTGTACAAGGAAGCTTAAAACTTGCTTTCTGTAACCAGTAGTACAAAAAATCCTAATCACACTGATGTTGATGGAAAATTAGGTGAATTCTTTTAGAAAAAAAAAACAAATTCACAGTCACCGAAATCCCTCCCTCATCTTTCAGTGTTATTTGCTTAGCAATAGGCCTGACCTGGCCTTCCACAGATAAATGGAAGAACTCATTGATCTAATGGCATGAAAATATCTCCATTAATATGAAAACCTAAATATGCCAGTGTGGAGCATTTTGAAGATAGTTTTATCCTACTGAACCTGGTTATCCAACTGGAGAAATGTCAGCAGTGTATTAAGCAGACAGGAAAGCTGGAAGACTCATTAAATCACGTTTAAACTACAAGAACACGCAAAATTGACTATTTTCCAGGATCATTAAAATAAAACTTAATTACAGAATTCAGGTTTATCTGTGTCATCCAATGTCATAATACTTCAAGAGAGATGATGAGGTGAAAAGGCAAAAAATTCCCAACAACTGCATTTAGTGTCACAGCAGTATCTGCATTATTCATCATCAGTTGTGCAATGACAGATTCAAAATAATTAGTATTACTCATGTTAAGTTATGCAATTCCCCTGCCTAAAAGATGAACTGCAAAGAAATGCAAACTAATTATAAGCCGGTCACAAGCTCTGCTGCTGATGCACAGCCACCTCTGACCAACGCGGCCATGAGCGCTGTCCTGGTGCCCGCGCTGCCTGGAAAGCTGCATCACTTCAAAACTCTGGCTTTGAGTAAAGAGGAAGACCAAACCTCATGAATACCCTAGAGCGACAAAAATGCAGCTATCAAAACAGAAAAGGCAACGAATGAGAAGTTCAGGTGTGTACCTTGCAGCTTCGTCAAACCTCTGACTCTACATTTTAAAATAAATAGAGAAAAAGAAGAAATTTAAATGTTGTCTGCTTTAATAGACAAACCTCAAAACCACAGAATAAGAAAATTCACCACCATAAATGTCTCTCTTCTTTCTAAACACAATCAATGTGTACCCACTCCTGCTACTTAATGTACACATCCCACACAGCAGAGCAGCGCCGGGTACCAAAATGAGCAGCACTGGACATGTGGGAGTCCTGCAGCGCTCCAGGGAAAGCCCAGGGCAGCCAAAACCTCTCACTAACCCCCTAGATTACCTGACACCATTTGGCATGGAAGACAGCCTCGCCGTAACTCTGTCTTTGCACAGAGGCTGAGAGAAGGAGAGAGAGACAGAAATCCCAGAGACGTTTGGAAGGTTTATCCTGCCGGGAAATAGGGAAAGGCTTAAGATGGATCCATAAGAGCCGCATAGTGCGGTTCACAGGGGACAGAAATTCACCTCATAAGCTAAGAAAAAGTATAAAGTATATATACTCTGAGGGTTTGGTTGCTTCCCCACCCCACCTTACAGAGTATATACTTTTTTTTCTTCTAATTTTCCTTCAGCTGTCACAGACATGAAAATTTAGTCACATCTTACCAAAAATAACAGGTTTCTGTTTCATCCTGAGATGCAAGCCCTGAAGCATTATTGAATGGGTTTTCCCCAAGAAAGAATTTACCCCAGGCAAAATTGCTCTTGCTTGTATTTTGTAAAGGAAAATATTGGCTTACCACTGCAAAACACACACCTGTGGAACATACACAGACCTGCTCCACATAAAGTCCTGGATTTCAGGGTGGAGACTAACAAGAATATGAAACACTTTAATAGCAACAAAGGAATCAATATCTAAAATTAAAATTGATTCTGTGATTGGTAAACATAATATTCCCCTTCTTTCCCAAACTCAGGGCAAACAAGGCCATTATACAAACTTTGTGAAATAAGTCACAGCATTTCTTCTATCCAGTCACACCTAACAGCAGATAGCAAGAAAACTTACACTATTTTCCACACAGTCTCATACACAAGTAACATGTATCGACACTCACAGCAACATGTATAATATTCATTGGCACACATGCCCATTTTCCCCAGCACATCCTCTTATTGCAACCCAAAAACGTGCTGGGATGTACCCAAGGATTTTGTCCCTCTGCCTCAGATCAGATGAAGTGAGAACCTTACTTGCACTGGCTGCCACAGAGCATCCTACAGAAGAAGAGAGTTTATCCAAATTTGGGGAGATTTAGATCATGGTATGTCAACTTGAATTCCTGTTGTAATGTTTATGAGAAAATAACTTTTTTTTTTTCTTTTCAGGTGCATTTTTCTGCCCTCCCCAGTTTCAACCACCGTTAAGCAATGGCTTACTTTCCCCCTCATCCTTCCTCTCTTCTCCTCTCCACCTGTCCCACGTAAACCTCTACATGAGAATTTTCCAGTAATAGGAATTAAATATGTACCTTTTTATTTAAGCTTCTTTATCCTGAGCTTTCATGACAACAATCTAGGACAGTCCCATTAAGCGTGCTATCTCTACAAGCACCTCTGTTTGAAAAGATAATTAACAATTACTTTTACTTACTGTCCGTATAGAGACAAAGGTAGAATGACCACTAAGGTAACACAAAAGTTAGCAAGACCTTCACGTTGACTTCAGCAGAGTTTGGATCCCTCCTCCATAAGGAATTGCAAGAGAACCTTCAAAATCTGGAAATGCATATAGATGGATTCTTCCTGGTTTACTTTTCTCTCAAAGTTCAAAGGATCAAAAATGAATAATTGAACACAGAAAGCAAAAATATATCAGTGCACCCAACCAAACAGAAAAAAAAAAAAAAAATCAGCAGAGGTTCCTCAAATGTGGATCAGAAAATATAAGAAATAACCATGAAAGACACTGCCTCAATGCACAGCTCTCTCCATTTATTGAAAAGACAGAAAGAAGCTGCTTGCACTCAGAAGGAGGCAAAAAAGGCTGTCGGTCAAAACCTGGCACGTTCCAAAGCAGCTGAACGCCGAGCTCATTAGGCGTGGGCGCCCGCACATTCCTGGTGGCTCTACCTACTCGTGCCAGCCGAGACGGTTCAAGGTTGCAAATGGTTGTGGCAGGATACTCTAAAAATCTGATAAATGCTGAAGAGGATCTGGTTTTCAACAGATGAAGTTAGTGTTTTCTGAAAGGGACGTTCCTACAGAGCATCTGAATTTAGGTTCTTGAAAACTGAAGTACTCTGTACCAGAAATACACTTTGTAAAGAAAATCTGTATGTTGGATCAGCAAACAACTGCCAAAAATCAAATTCCTGTGTGACCAAGATGACAGAAATGTTAAAAGGAATTGTTCCAGTAAAGGTTATTTTATATGTATTTCAACAAGCAAAAAGCACCAGTCACTTGAGAATAAACTCAGGTCTCTCAGTTCTGCATTAGTTTAACATTTGCCACCTCAGCTCTGCCCCATCGGCACATTGAGCTACTAAGAAACATCAGGCACAGCTGTCCCCTAGAAGCCACTGCTTGCAGGCAGAGAGAGATGGAGAGAGAAAGAAAAAAAAAGAAAGAAAAAAAAAAAAGGAGAAAAAGCCAAACAAACAAAACTCCACAAAACATTTGGACTGAGACAGAAACTCTGAAATACTGACTTACTAGAAAAACATCCTGATCTTATACCAAGAGGTGCTTTAAATAAGGCTGTGTCATACAAAACAGCAAAGAGACCAAAGTAAGATGGAGAGATGGACATAGACACAAAATACCGACTACAGTCCGTGCATCGACAGGTCACAAACATTGCACCAGAGTGGTTTGATGTATCACTACGATGCCCAAGCCCTGCCTCGCACACCATAAGCAGCACTCTGGGACAAGAAGACAATATTTCACATACACTCCTTTCTGGTGACCCCAGTGGTTCAAGCCATTTGACACCCAAAACCTGCTTTAGATCAGCTTTCAATCAACTAAAAAATTTCAAACCTTCTTACGGGTAGCCTCAGTGCTCCTCCTCCTCCTCCCTCCTCGGGACGGCGGCAGGTGACTCTCTTGGCCCCCGTCCCTCTTCCAGCTTGATGCCACCTCCCTTCCTCCTGCCTCACCAGGACCTCAGCAATGAGCTGCTGCTGCAGCACTGGCTCCGCAGCACGGAGGAGCTTCTACAAGAAATCATGACTATTGCAGAGAATTTAACCTGAAATGCTCTGCAGACGCAATGAATGGCCATTTCAGCAGTGAGTCATCCTTTCTCAGATTCTTTTAAGAAACTTAGCTGGCACATTCTCAAGGCATATTTCCTAATACTTAGTTTTGCAATTTTCAGGGTGATACATCCTGGAGCTGGAAATATGTATCATATGGCAGGAGAACCACATTTGTCAAGGGGAATGCATTTGGCACTATATTTTCCTAGATGTGATATTCACAAAGCCTCAATCTTAAAATATCTGAGTTTGTCCCTCTGCCCTTTATTCAATTAACTCGTCTTTTAAAAATAAGTCAACTGAACTTTGCCAAGAAAGAGTTTAAATTCTATCCTCCATTACAGTGATGCAAATTACGTTTTAAATATTTTTAAAATGCATTCCCAAACTCAGCTCATTTCTGTCTTTGACCGTCACAGCAATCTCAAGCTCCTCCAATGCTTTTCTTTTTTGTTTTTCACAGTTACCAGCATCCTATCACCTACATCTTCACTCACTTTCTACAAGATCTTCTGTTAGGATCAGCTTCAAACTGGGACAGTTGGCCTATGAATAAACTTTAAAAAGCCAAACTACCGAAAGTAGCATGATGGTCCATGTAGCATGTAAGTAACCAAAACTACTCAAGTATGATCACTTCCAACAAATACATGTTAGATTATGATGGCCTCTAACAGAATTTCTACACTGAATGTATCCAGGCTGCCGATCTCTATTACAGAGACGACCACGGACCTTTCAGGAAGATCTCAGGATTCACCAGTAGCCTACCAATTTACGAGATGTGGCACCTTTTCTTGTCAATTAAATTTTCAATCAGTAACTTATTTTTGGTTATTCTAGATTCTCTAGCAGATGTCAGCGTACACCTGCCTTTGACATATCCACGAATTGCTGTCTCTCTGTAACTGACTGTTGAGATAATGTCTGTAAATATTTTTAGCCCTCTTTTCAAATACGCAATGGAGATGGGTTGCAGATGAGTGAAAGTGGCAGACTTCAAGACAGAAAAAAAACAACTGAGTCAGAGAAATCTGACCATTTGTCTAAATCCAAGGATTTTAACATCGGAAATCGGAAGAAGAGAGCTTTGGTCTCATGTCTTGATGTAAAACAAGTCAATGATGTTATCTATGCATCCAGCTCACTAATTTGGACAACTCAAGAGGGAATCAAACAACCACCTACATAGAAGCAGTCAAAAATAACAACACATAATAATATATTAAGCTGTGTCCTTGTGTTATTATTACTTGTTGTCAATGAAATAAGGTGCAATGACTAGTCCTGAAGTCTGACGAGATTAATACCAAAATAATATCCCTATATATATATATATACACACAGTAACGGTGCAGGGATTACCACCTCGTTAGTCCATAACGAGTAAAGTGTTAACCTGTGTGTTGGATGTCAGGGCTCACTGCCTGGTAATATAGAATATAATATTTATTTTTTCTCTCTCTGATATACATATATGATCTATAAAGGCCACTTAACTCACATCAAGAAGATGAATCAATGACATTAATTAGATATTTTGTAACTTATAATCTTTATTCTTTGCAGATCTACCAGTCTGCAGTAAAACACTCTTACCCGTTCACACATACAGTGAAAAAAAAACCAAATAAATCCAATTCCTTTAACCCTTCATCTAAAATACTAGTCTCACTATTTTCACAGAAACATGATCCTTTTTTGGATATATTTCTCATCAAGTGATGGCACAACACTCATTTGCTGCCTCCTGGCACAATCACCCTCCCATCACCAGCATCCGGACTGCAGCTATTAACTCCTCCGGGATCCAGTGCAGCACTTTTCCATCAGACACAACTTTAAACCACAGGTCGCTTGCTTTTTGCAGGGGTGAGAATGACTTTGAACAGAAAATGGAGTGAAGAGAAACTGAAGCTCAAGTTAATCCTAATACCAAGCAACCTTTTCTCACTGATTTTTAATACTTACTACAAGAAGGAAAAATAAAGTCTCAGGTCTGGACATTGCCAGCAAACCACAGGGAGTTCAAAGGCTACAGCTCACGATGGGAACTTCAAAAAAATATGTCAAAAGCATTAGCAGTTCAGAGGAAGACAAATGACTGTGTGTATTCAAGCCCATTTGCTAAAGAAAGCATTTAATAATGAGTGGCAGCAAGAGCTGGCCTCAGTTCTTCTTCATTGCAAAGCAAGCGACAAGCAAAACGTTTTGCAAGCGCTTTCTTAATATTGTTATTTCAGTGCTTCCACAAGTGCCGTGACAACACTAAAATACTGAAACGTTTGGTAAAGCCACTGCTTCCCAAAATGCTGTTTTAAAAAGCAAAAATGCCTTGATTATCATCCCCGAGAACATCAGGGTGAAATTATCATTTATTCGATGGATGCCAGGCTGGGCTTTCAAGAGATTCATAGAAAAATGCTCAACTACCCAAACTCCTCTCACAGTGACCCCCAGCCCTCCTCTTCCTCCCCAGGTCCATCTCCCATGGGGATGACTCCGTCCTCACCCACCGGCCCTGGGGAGAGGACCGAAGCATCCCGGGGTGTGGGGGACCCTGTGTACAACCCTCCTCCCCAGGAATTCACCTCAAGAATAAGCCCTTCAGAGAGAGATGAAAATCCTGTGTAATGAGCAGGATTTTGGCAAAAACTGTGCATCTTTATTTGAGGGATAAAGGTTATAGTGTTGAAATAGATTGGTTTGATGAGAACTACTTTTTTTTCTTGGCAAAGGAACAAAATGCAGTTTTCTGGGACAGCTTCTTTACACTTGCGCAGCCTCTCCCATCTACCCAAACCCCTCAATCACTGGCCAACGGGGAAGTTTCAAAGGAAAGAAACTCAAACCAGTGCTTCCACTGAGAAAAAGGCATCATAAATTCTGTTTGAGAGCAGCTGACTGGCAAATCTCAAAATATTTACTGGTAAGCCAGGCAGCCTGCTCACAACACAGGCAGTGAGTAACTCGGTATTATCTCCTGCCTGCTAGGGAAGACAGAAAACGCACGAACACTGCCCCGTGCAGAGCAATTGGGAATGCAAGTCAGTAGGAAACCAAGTCAGGCTTTTAGGTTCACAAGATATAGAATATCTTGTTTTGTAAGAAAAGCTCAATTTTTAATTGGCTGGAGAGAATTACTTCCCCTGTTATTTTGTGCTGTATGGGTATTATTAACTTTTTACTCAAATCTGAATTGTAGAAATGTAAAGCAAGGTTGGTTAATGAAAACGACCACCCTGTAGGGACACAGCAGTTGAAGAGACGATCAAAAAGACCTTTTGCATCATTAATCTGCATGGTTTCAAGATGCTGCCTTTGAAAGAATTAAGAAAAATAAGTATTTCTCTAATATAGTCATGAAGCATCCTTCAAAAGGTCTATCCCTCCCCTAAAACTAGTTTCCCAGAACCACTGTACAGCAACAAAGACTCACTCAAATTTGAAACTAAATCATTAACCAGAAAGCACTCAGTGGGAAAGCACTTTTTCTGCCCAATATAAGAGGTTTCATAGCCATCACGTCTGCAGCCTGCCATTTGTTCATTAATTTTCAAATGAGGGATTATGAGCATAGACAGTGTCCCTTTGTCTTCCAGCGTGGCACATTGAGGATATAACGCCGAGTCCCTTATTAGTGGGTGTCCTCCTCACCCCTCGCTCAGAGACAGAACTTCTCGTATGACGACAGAAACCACGCGGTGACCTCCAGCCAACGCAAGCTGTCGGGTAACCAGCGAACAAAAAATGTTTATTTCGCAGCAGCCTCTTCCAAGCTCTCAGTAGATGCAAAATCTCACACCTCAGGCCTTTCCAACAGCCACTTTTTCTACAGTTATCAAAGCTCCAACCCCCATCAGATGCAGAAATCTACTGAGCATCTGTCAGGTGTCTGCATGCTATGCAGCAGATTACAGAAAAGCAAGCCTTTGGAAAAAGCATGCCTATTAAATCTGGAAGAGCAATAACAGTATCCAAGTTCTCGAATTTAATGAGGCAACATCACTTAGAATTGACTCTTACTAAATGTACATAAGGAAATAATTCCCTTGTAACGAATTCGTGCAGCAACTGACTTTGCCCTTTCTGCACGCTAATGATAATAAATTCCGTCCAAATTATTCCAGGCACTGAATAGCTGGCATACCGTACTTACCCTTAGCCCTGCATGCAAGGACAAAACAACAACTAGACTAAAGGGAAAAAGGTGCATCAGGCCACTTCGTCATAACTCTTTCTCGTGTTTTGCTGTACTCACACTTGATCAGCAATTTTTTGGCAGTGTACAAAATACTAAGCCTGGCAGGGAAGTGTTTAGAAGCAAATTACTTTTCTTTCAAAGGTAGCAGTGAGGAAATATGCAAAGTGAGATATTTGCAAGAGATATCTGCCTGCTTGGTAATTCTGCCTCTACTCAGCCAAGGAGGACGGCACAGCCAAATAAACAGATGACTAAACACGGGCTGTCGGCACAACTGAACAACAATCTATCTTGCAGCTACACAGGAATAACTTCTACCGCAACAATTTTTGATCTAGCATGACAGGACGGGTTTTGAGGAAACATGTCAATAGTATAGCGGCATTTAGAGAAAATCCCTAAGTAATTTGTCACATCTCTGTCAAGCCAGATTCAGGCACGCAAGTCATTCTGTAACGAGACATCAGCTTTTAGAAATCTGAGTTGCAACAACTTTCAAGGCTTAAGTTTCTAACATGTGGCGGATTTGGTCAGCTAAGATATAATTTCATAAGTCTGTGCAGTATACGTGGGTGGCATGTAAAACAGGAATCCATATGGGCACATACCAGGCATCCCTAAAGCATGAGAAGATGACTGAGGAGAAGGCAGCAGTCCCTTCAGACAAACATTAACTTCCGCAAACATTTTCCCGTTACTAGCCTCAGCACTTGTTGTACATGGGAGAAACGAGCGCTTTGCGAAGCATATGTGATTTGGGAAGAGAAACGGAGGGCTGATACTAATAAGAGCTGGCACGTTGCCACGGCTCGGGCTGAGGGAATTTGCGAACGCCACCTCTGACGACTCATCACCGGATGGATGCCGTGTGTTTTGTTTGTTCTTTTCTGGAAAAATGTCAGTTCAGCTAATCCAATCAAGGATGGATCGGGGTGTCAAAATCAGTTTTCAGACTGTCAGAAAATAAAGCAATTCCTCACCACTTAAAGACTGAGTTACTGTTGCCTCAAGATAAAATATTGGTGATGTTAATAATTTGGTTCACAAATCATATCTCTTTATACAATCACTTTTCAGATTCTTCCTAGTTACCACGAACAACATTCAGACAAAATTGTAATTCCAGTTTCTACTCTGATCAGCTTCAGAGGTTTTACTAGCTTATTATTGTATCTGATAAGAATGAAAAGTAATATAATTTTTAAATTTATTTTTCCTGTTGTTCTTCTTCAACCAACTCTTTTGGGGTTGCCCCACTGACTTCATTAGAGTCTTCACACATTAGGAGTTTCGTTTATGTGAACTGGCCTCAGGACATTTCCAAAATAAATGCCAGTGGTAAATTAATTCTTTAATCCTCTTTATGCCACAGGATGCAAATCTGTACACATAACATTTGCTTATCTGCTTTTTGCTATTAATTCTTACATTTTTAATCACTTTCCATTCTCTAGCATTTATTTATGCTATTCTGTCAAAAAAAGGAATTTAGAAAAGGAATTCAACAGCTCAGTCACTTTCAGAAAATTAATTTATCTATTTCATAGAGGGTACTGTGTTGTTTTTCCTTTTAAATAATTTCCTGCATTCCAAAGTACAGGACTGCAGGCACCCTGTTCTCAAATCTGTCTCAGAAATACCTAACTGGCAAGTGGCATCGCAGAAAAGGTGAGTATTCCTCATAGCAGAATGAAATACATTAACGTTAAAGTCTATGAGGGTAAGACTTGGAAAGAAAATAAACTACTAAAATATAACAAAGAAAAAAGAAAAGAGGTTATACTTTTTCAAAGGAATCTTATAATGCATGGTTTATGACACCTTTTTAATACATTTATTATATTTACCATATATTTGTTATTCCAACATTCTATACTATTCTGTGTTACAGGAGACATCAGAAGACAGCATTAAACTACACACTGTCCAAACAAAGTAGTGTATTAATTTATTGCATCTGTATTTCTAGATAGTGTTACAGTAAAGCCTCAAGACTGTACCCATTTTTTCCCCACACATTAAAAACCCTTCACAAAACAAACCATGCATTTTAAGAGCTCATTTTGGTAACAACTTTCCCTTTCAAAAGTTGGCCCAAATCTAATTTTTGTTATCTCGTTAAACCAGAGTGCTGGAAAGGACTTCAAGAAGTCACCTACTCTATCAGCAGACTCAACCAGAGCTCTGTCATTCCTGGATATATCTACTGAGGGATCGCTCCTTCCCAGCAGCTGGAGCCTCAGCGGCCACCCCGGCACCTTTGGGCAGGGTTTGCTGGTTTGGTCTCTCTCCAGTGTCCCTCCTCACTCATTCATGACACAGTTTTGGCCTTCCTTCCTATCCACAACAGGAATTGGCCCTTATATTTGTCTTTTCTACATCTAGGGACTTGCTCCTCCCCAACTACTCTTGTCCTTTTTTATTATTTTTTTTTTTTTTAAAAAAAGAGTGAACTGTCTCAAAGTTTTGGTTTTTAAGGTAGATTGTTTCAAAATGGTTCTGCATTTCCCTAGCATGAAGACTAGCAAAAATACATCAGTTTTTTTGTGCACATATTACAGATCCTTAAGACCTTTTCCTGGAAGTGCCCTGTCTCCCCTTCCTCTCCAAATTCAGCACAGGATGCTGCCTGCCTCAAGGACATGCCCATCATCATGAAAAACCATCGCAGTGTTGTGGAGCTATAAGCTTCTAAAAAAGCCAGTGTACACCAACTTCAGAGACATTTCATAGCTTAACCCTCCCCACCCCTCAAACCCCCAAGTGTCAGATGCTCAGACTGCCAAAAGATGACCTCCTCATCACTCCCATTCCTACTGCAGCAAGTTGGACCATCTCAGGGTGACCAACCACCACCTAAGCAAGGCCACAGCAGCAGGACATTCCCGCAGCGCTCCTGCCAGAACAAAGATCAGACACCAGGACTGCAAAAAGGTGCTGAAAATACAGCCAGGAAGGAAATGCGATAGGAGAACACAACCACAACCGCGGTGCACTCCTAGAAACAATATTAGCGGTGTACGGTTAACATGGTTTTGGTGAGTAATACAAAAAGATGAATCTTCAAGTCTTCCAGTTCATGTAATGAAGACTAATTAAGCAGTAAGAAATACTTCATATAAGTCTTAATGAGTTTTTCTAACCCTTCAGTATTTTAATTAACTGTAATTAATCAAAAAAATAAAGATGGTAATTTACTACAGAACCTTTTATTTTTGATTACAAGATCTCCTCTTCCTACCTTGCCTGTAAAAAGGGATTTAAAAGATAAAGGGAAACATTAGTCCATTACCTAATAGGGAAAGATATGCAAAATAATGCTCCACATAAAAGCCTGGTATAACCAATGTCTTTTTTTTTTTCCTTATCTCTTCACAAAAATGTTTTACAGTGACCAGACTCTCAATGTAATTCATTTTAACTAGGAGCTTGGAACACAAGCTGAGCAGAGACTTGGGTAAGAGCGAGCTGAATAAGTCATTAAGGATTAAATGTATTTTGAAATACTTCAGGTAGCAGCTGAAGTCCTCTTTAAAATATTAGTAATTACTTTTTAGTATCTCAGGGAATAGCTGAGGTCCCAGAGGGTAAGAGGTGGTCAAACATAGCAGCTATTTTTAGAAATGGGAAAAAGGAAGACTACACAGTCTAGATCCAGTACACTGAAAGACCCCAGAACAAATGATTAAACAATGAAATTATAAGCACTCAGAGGAATAAAAAGTGAGAAGAAACTGCTAAATGTATTCGTGAAGAACTAATCATGTCAAACTAGGCTTTTTTTTTTCTTTTTTTTTTTTTTTAATCAGGATAATTATCATAAGAGAGAATTAGATGCAATACATTTTGAACAGACAAATATATTCCTCTATCACAGTAAGGCAGATGTACCAAGTTCTTATTTTAGACTAACGATAATTAACACAAAGAACAGTTTTCAACTATCCACTTCCAAATTGAGGAAACACACCAGTGTATCTCCACAGGTGTCTGCACTTGGTCCGATATTTTCATGAGTGACTTTGGTCACACGAAACATGGAGGATCTGCGAGGCCTCTGGAGGACAGCATTAGCATACCAAATTATCCTCACATATTGGAAAAAAAAATCTGAAATCATGAAAATAATTTAATAAAAAGATATACAAAGTCCTACCTATCTTGGAAATTAAATGAAGTGCAAACTTTAGAACCTGCTTTATGGGGTAGGTAGCAATAGAGAGAGAGAACAGAGAGGTTAGAACGGATAAAACCTAAACATGAGTCAGCAACGCGCGCCTGCTGCCAGAGAGACAAGTGGTGTTTTGGGAAATATTAACAGATGTTAACCACAGGACACAGGAGGTAATTATTCATATGAGATTTAGAAAACATGACCTAGAAAGAAGGATATTTGTTCACTCTATAAAGGGAGAGGATTGAAAAGTAGACAGCAACAATATTCCAATACGTAATAGGTTTTAATTAAGAAAACTACAATCAGTTGTACTTTGTGAGCATAAGTAATGACCACCTTAATTCACAGAAAGGAAAATTAAGGACAGATATTGGGAAAAGCTTTCTGAGCTATACAGAGCGTTAATCATTTTAACACGTTATTTCCAAGAAGGCTGCTGGGATGCATCACTAGAAGCTTCTACAAAGACCTTGACACAAACATCTCTCCTGGAGCCAGGCTATGTAGCCTGGTCCAGCGGGCTGCACTGGATGGCTCCTTAAGATCTTGTGCCAGATTTGTATTCTTAACACTTTTAGTGTCAAAACCCAAGAAATAACACTTTATAGAAATGTTATCTACTCTGGAACAAAAAAAATAATTCAGTTTGGTACAATTCACTACTGCTGCCCAGTACAGCACCAGCTTCATATCATCTCTCCTCTAAAATTCATATTATATACTTGCAAGTCACATCAAACGTATACAATTAGCTAACCATACTTAAGAGTTTGCAAAGAATCTGTCCACAAAGGCACCTCTTTATCCCAGAGCTGCCAGTTCTATCTTTTCCTAAGAAACACAATCAAATAAAAGCAAAATAGAAAAAGCTACTGGGTTACACTCCCATTTAACACTCTTGTATACATTGGTTTGTTAATATGGTCTACCCTGTATTATCTCTAGGGAAAAGCCATTCAGGAGGAAAAGAGTGGCATGTGATATACTTCCTTCATTATGATGTTTTTTATCGTATTTTCATTTTTCTTAATTTATTATCCATTTGGTAGTCCCATACAGTACTTTGCAGGAAAGTTTATTTCAGCATCAAACCAGAATTTTATGTTTCAGTTTACTGAAGTAGCACACAAGCTTTGCTGATGTTGAATTTATTTTAACTTTGTACTTCTATGTAGTTTTATTAACTCATTTATATAAACCTGGATTATAGCCGATTACCAATCTATTTTCTCTATGTCTACAAGTATATAGTAATATAGCAGATATATTTGAAATAACAGGAATAACAAAAGTAGTATTATGCACAATTATAGCTAGTAGCACTCAAAATCAGACATTGTTAATAATAAATGACAATACCATATAAAAGAAATACCATCTGAAAACTGATTTTACATGGCATATTAAAGACTCGATGGCTCAGGAGATGGGTAATAGAATAAAAAGCCTTTCATCTCAAGGTCATCAATTCACATCCAAGTCAGACTGATAGTAACTGAAAGCCATTTGATGAGCGCTCTAACGAACCTAGTCTCATTACTAAAAATTTAAGAATAACCTCAGCATTTAGCCCTTTCTCCTGCCTCTGACAGCACTCAATACAGAAATCACAGAGCGTGTGGAGGAGCAGATCTGATTCAGCAGGTAGAGTTGTATTTCTTTCCTTACACACTGCCAGTCCCAGGCTATCGCTATTTTAGTGGCTTCCTAGCAGGCACCCATTTATTCTGTTCCAAAATTCAACATCCTCCGCGCTGCTGTGTCTTATTGCTTGGGGGGTTGAAAAAGGGAATTGGGCTTTCAGCTCCCTGAGTGACCATTTCACGTGATGTGTAGGCAACAGTCAGGTTGTCTCAGACGCAACAATTTGGTACATTAACACATTACTATTTGATGTATTACTATTTTTCTGGTATGTATCAAATAATGTACAAAAGCAAACCAATGCGCTGGGAAAGAGCAACTATTCAGCTAGTCTCACATTAGCCAGCAAATAAAGAAAACCACATATTGCATGGGTTGACAAGCAAACTCAAAGATTTCTATAACTTCCTTTGTTCCAGCATAATGTCTACATAATTTACTGTTGGCTACAGTATTAACCTGGTGTCCTTTTTCTTACCTTTTTATGCTGAATTATCAGTGTGACATCCAGTAAAAGGACAAGTGTTCCCCATAATCTCTATTTGGAATCCATGGATTCCTTTTTGAACCAAGGCACCCAAATCCCCCAGGTCCCTTCCAGCCTCAATTATTTTAAGATTCTACAATTTAACCACCTCCCAACTCATGTAAACTCCATCTTCAGTAGTGCCAGGGTTTAGAAGAGCCATTTTGGTTTTCCAAAGTGACTAACGGATTCATTTTAAAGGTGCCTGGGTGCCTAAAGATGCAGTTCACACCCAGTATGGGTTTACGATGTCTGAATAATCAATTCCCCTAATGCAATTTTTCCCCAGCATAGCACCAGTGCCTAATAACCATTGTAAACCCAGCCCTTACCCAGGGGAGGCAGTAGAAATTCCCAAACCCTCACTTTTCTGCTGTGTCTAGAGATATGCCTAAGCACATACACTTCCACCACGAAAACCCTGTTGACTCCTGTATTTCAGTGCTAAACTTGATCATTTATTCCTAAATCCTGATAATCTCATGATATTTTGAGATGACGGTCCTGTTACACCACACAGCAGCAGTTTGGTGCTAGTTCATCTGCAGTTTCGGGAGAGAATTTGCTGGTGATACATACAAACGTGAGCTTCACCCAAAAGCTTCAACTTCATGGAAGCTCTTCATGTGACAGAGATGGTATAAATTATTGGACCTCCATCGGCCCAAGATGCATGTGCCCCTGGTGTCACTATGCATCCTGCAGCACTGGATGGTGACCCTGATTTTCCCTTGCAAGTGGTCAGGATTTAATCAACTCTTTTAACCTGAGGGTAAAATCACCTTGTTTCAGCAAAGAGCTACCTCCTGGCTTGCACCACCAAATGGTTCTGTTTGCATCATGTCTGTCCAGAAGACTAACTGTCAAAAGTACAGAAATATGGATTTAAGTGGATTTTGGAGTGTGGAAAAATCCCAAATCCATCAGTTAAGGTCATTAGCTCATGTGACACACCTCACTGAAGCCAATTTTCAGAGATAAGCGTGTGACAATCCGACTGGAGGAATTCTCTTTTAATGCATTGTTAATTCATTTATTATTGCAGTTATTATAATCTTTATGCAGGGCACTGAAGCTCAATTTGCTCTGTATTAGCTAATGTTTTTAATGAGCCCTTTCTTCTCCTCAGGATGGGAGCTCCCTTAACCAGTTATTTGGCTTTTAAACAAGTAGAAAACGACATGATGGTATATTGTCCTTATAAATACAGCTTCACGTGTCATGCCCTGAATTTTAAGTGAAAACGACTGAGTACCAACTTCACATTGCCAAATATCTTTTGAAAGTTAATAAGACTCAAGAACTCTAAATACAGGAGCTTTATCACACAGTTAAACACAACGAAATCTTAATTAAAATTCCTCTCTCTGACAAAGAGGAGAAATACATTTAAATAAAAAGATCCTGAGTAAATGTAGTTATTTGTCGGGGAGACATCAGAGCATATATTAACTTAAGTCTGAAGCCCCATCTGAAAGGCTCTGGGTTCATTCTCTGGTCATGCAGGGCACAGAGGTCGCAAGGCTGATCCCTGCACTGAGAAACTGGTTCAGTCGGGGGGGAAATGGCACATTAAGTAGAAAAGTGGGTATACCAAGGGGAAGAAAACAGCACATTTTCCTAACACACACATCGCTGGCGCACTGAGCACCAAGCGTCCAGCTGGTTATAAAGGCTGCGTCACTTTCTTGTGAAGGGTCAGGGTATCTAAAAGAGGTATAGACGTGGCACTTAGGCACACGGTTTAGTGGTGGAATTGGCAGTGTTAGTTTTACGGTTGGACTCAATGATCTTAAGGGTCTTTTCCAAACTAAACGATTCTGTGATTCAACATAGAAATCTGCTCAAGCCTACACTCAGAATGTTACGCCTACAATTCCAGTATTTGTCCTTTGAAATGGAATAGCACAGCCCGTGGGATACTCTCACAGAAATACAGGAAAAGGGTTGTTTGGTTTTTGTTTGGGGGGTGGGGGGAGTTTATGCATTTTTTGGGGGTGTATAAGAAAAAACAAAACAGATTTTCCCACAAGAAAAGCAGAGTACATCTTGATTCTTTTTGCTCAAGCATACCTAAAAAACAGCCAGCCTTCACATGGTGACCTTTCCAGATGGCTGGTCTTGAAAGAGTGAAAGTGTATAAGCTAACTTACAAACTGACAAGAAAGTGAGCTTTTCAGTTCAGAGCTGCTCCTACAAAGAGATTAATTAAAACATAACCAGATTTTATGGAGATCTAGATTCACACAGCATCTGAATCCCACTGCTGGATTAGTCAGGGTTTATCAGAAATTAGTAAATTATTTTCTACTTGAAACAATCATGGATTGTAAGGGAAAACAATTTTCTATGATACTATGACTCTAAATTTATCAGTGGGTATAATAAAAGAATTAAAATATTTTACCAAAAAAAAAGTTAAAGCAATATTTGGACAGAATACATTTTATCAATGACTTTGTCACTGTGAATTTTACAGACCACAAAATTAGGCAAAATGAAATTCAGCAGCAGATGCATAGAAACAATGTTCTCAGCCCTGCTCTCTGCAGTAGACAAGGCCAGTGGGCAGAATACAGAAAATCCCAATAAATGGTATCTCAAAAGAAAGTTATGGTGTAAATAAACCCATTATATACAAAGCTTTAGTCTTAGAGCTCCTGGTAATAAAAGTTAATGGGAAATGCATATTTAAACTCCACGTATTGGTAGCACAGACTCCCTTTTCATCAGCCACAAATGAGAAATAGAACAAATCACAGAGAGGTTTTTTTATGAATAGGATTTAAAAAAAAAAAAAAAATAGAAATCCTTTGCCAGTCTGATTATTTCCTCTGAGCACATCTCACTACAGGAAGGGTCCACATGCACTAAAATCCCCTGGTAACAAGTCATCCTGGAGAAGCCCAAGACATACATAACTCCGTAGCTCCAAGACCTTTTTGCACTGATGAACAGTTATCGGCAATGCCACCACTAAGGCCTTGCTCAACGTGCCCATGGGGTACTTTAAAGACAGGTAAGGTCCATCCCCCACTTTGGACCCAGCTCCTCAGATCTTTGGGGTAACTCACTGCTGTGATGGCCACCATCGCCAGCTGCTGGACAGCAAATGGAAGACTTCCTTTGAAATAATCAGAATACAGTAACTACGACACCTTTCCCTACAGGTTGAAGGACCAAGCAGATTCGAAGGGATTCACAAACTCCTTGCCAAGTAGATGCTACAACAGGACAAAGCCTAGCTCAGCGCTCAGCTACATGTATAATAACAAATTACTGTTTGCTTAACTCGCAAAAAGAGAAGACAAACAAGTTCCATCTGACATGAGAGAGCTTTCAGACTTTGAAAGCATGCTTACGTACTTAAGTAGTTAAAATCACATGGAATTATTCCAGAACATACATACATGCACAAATACACACACACGTTTATGTTTTTATAGAAAAAAAATGGTTATGATTACTTTAACAGTTAGGATTCAGAAATAAGGGTAAATAAAATTTACATCCGAAACACAAATATTTAATTTAAAAAAAACAAACAAAAACATTTCTGACCAGTACATGCAGCTGTTTTGCCATCAATGCAGGGTCAATTTGCAGTTTTAAATCTGAATTGTTCTCCCCACTTTACTGCATCTAGATAGAAAGACAAATTTGGGATTTGAGTAATGATATGTCATACATTGAATCTATCTAAAAATAGCAGCTTTATCAATACAATTCTTTTATTTTCTTTTTTTTTCCTCTGTATCCCTGAGTTTATGTCTGATTTCATTCTCTTTGCCCTCCACTTCACTGGAAAAGGACAAGTTTTTCCATATTTGAATAACAGAAGCAGCATACCCCATGGAATAGAAAAATAGGCTGAAGCGAGAAGATCTGATTCTTATTCTAAATCTGGTTTGTGACCTTGGAACGAGTCACTTCTCTGCACCTCTGTTTCCCCTCTCTTTCTTTGCTTTTCTTGTCTACCTAGATTACAAGCTTTCTAAAGGCTGTTAAGTGTTTATACAGTACCAAACAGATAAGATTCAGCTTTCAACGGAATCACTAGGTAGTACAAAAACAGGAACAATAAATCTTATCAATTAACACTTACTTTCAAAATTATTTTCAATAGTTACTTCCATTTAAAATAAAATGTAAAAGCCCAATGAAAGAAAAGTGTATTAAAGAGGAGAAAAAAAAAAAAAATTCTATTTTTTTCCCACTATTGTTCCCCCCACTTCAAACACATTGACAAAGGGTTGCATTTCTCTCTCGTATACAGGGAACAGGATACACCTCTGCTATTGAGCTGCCACCTCGACCTTCACTCCTGGTCGAGCTACAGTGCAGCACAGGCTTCAGTCCCCGTTCAGCATCCTGCTCTGTCCCTGCAGGATGCTCTGCTACGTGCTGGGAGCAAACGCAATGCAAAACTTTGGAGCTCTAAGACCACTTTTCTTGTTCTCCCAAAAGAAGACACGTACACACTGTAAATCCCAGGCCACATTCCCACACCACCAAGGAGCAAAAGAAGCACACAAGCATTGTTTTTTCTTTTTTTTCCTTTGTGGGTCACCTTTAAAAGTGATTTTCTTTCCAGACACTCTGTATGAATGACAGGATATTCAGTGAGATGTCTTAAGGGAAAAGGAGTGATAAAGAGAAATTCAGCTAACCTATTTTCTTTCTTGTCACTACTTGATAATCTCTTTATCTAGTCTCATTTCACAAGTTGGAGACAGACTTATTTCCCCATGGACAGACCCAATCCTTCTTCCAAAGCGCACACGTGCACACGTGCCTCCTTTCCCACTGTATTTCAAATTCATATTGCAACGTCTCTTCATTATTTTGATGTCCACACAGCCAAATTCAGCACACATAGATGTACGTGTCTGTGCTTATTGCCACGCACATCCCTCGTCGTTCACATTGTTTCTGCGGTTATGGGCACATAAAGAACATTTGTACAAACCACCCCATCAAAAGAAGTATGCCATTTCACTGAAACAAACTTTAAAATATATGTGCTAGTGAATTGTAACTCCTTTGTCAATAAATTATGTTTTCTGATGTGAAAAGAAAATATTTCCCAAAGCTCTGTTGTGACTGAGGAACCTCAATTCTACTTTCAACTGCACCTTAATCCTTCTTGACTTCTATCAAGGATTTAGCTCAGAAATGTTTACTCTCTTGCTGGCAACTCACTCACCCTTTTATAGCGTCTTTACCTTCACCAAACAATGTAACTGCAATCTGTAATGCCAAATGCCAATTGCCTTATCTACCGCTTGTGCCAGCTGGGTGTAACCCAACAAAGCTGCGGCCACCTGGTCCAAGGACCACAAGGAAATTCAACTTTATTTTAATCAGAGATTCTGAGGGAGGAGGGAATTATGATTTGTGTGTCTCCCTCACCGTTCTAACTCAAAAACCACAGCAGAGGACAGTAACTCAAATGCTTTATAGCTGAATACTTTTTAATCAGCTGTCTCCTGTCTTTACCAGCTGTTTGTCTGCTTCTCCCATTTACACTGTGCATCTTGGACTTATCGATCTAGTAAGCTTTAAATTACAGCTATCCATGGGAGAGAAAAAAAAAAAAAAAAAAGCAGAGACAAACCATAACAGGAAAGAGCAGACCTGATAAAGGATTTCTGAAGGGCTACTCACTTTTGCTAGGAGTAAATCTTAACAGAATTTCCTCAAGAGAAGATCTGTAGGACTGAAGTTAACAGAGCGCTGTATGGATAGAGGGAGGGTAAACAGAGCTCACAGAATGAAGGAAAGGATTTCTATCATAAACAGATCCAGCAAAAAGCATAGGAAAGCTTGGAAAAAAAAAAAACCAAAAAACACAGTGTTATGAACCAGGTATGTATCACTGGGTGTTTTCAATGCATTTATTAGAACCAGCCTATTCATAGCAGTTGTTGTTTCAGGCATAGTATAAGATGACAGTAAGAATTCATTACTCCTCAAAAAACACTTAAAAATGTTTAACATTAAAAGGGCAGAGTATGAACAGAGCTGATTTCAGTGCTTGAGTGCACCTACTGCAGCTTCACCTCAGAGCCTGCTAAAGGCTATCGCCTTGGGCCCTCACCAGTGAGCTACTGGCCTATGGAAGGAACCAAGCTGCCCATAAATCTCCACAATCCTCCTCCACCTCCAGTCCGACATCCCATGCACTGGTACTGCAACTCCTCGGGGAAGGCGATCTAAGCTCCTGGCAACATGCATCACCTGGTGAAGGTTATCCATCATGTGCCCAAGTCTCAGTAAGGCGAAGGAAGAATTATGACTCGGTTCCCACATGGGGTAATGCACAGGGAAAGAAAGAATTACTGATAAAATGTGAAAAAACTTGTCTCCCAGTCTGTGTTGGAAACTTAACCTGCTGTTTGGTTTTTCATGCCTCGCGTACTACTACTACTGCAGCCTTACAAATTGTTTTTTACGACAACTGTCCTAGAGCCCTCATGGCCTGAATCAAAGCAGTTCAGTGCCCTGGTCTTGTAACTCTGTTGGGATTTTTAAAGATGAGAAATAGAAATATAATCTTTTTCCTCTGCGGGTATGGGCAAAGCGTCCACATGTCTGGATTCCCAGTGCTGCTTCTGCTTCCGGCTCTGCAACGGCATTTTACTGTTACGATGTTCTGCAAGTACAGTCACTTTGGTCTCCCAATTCTCCAGAAGGTTAGAGGGAGCTGACAGATGTCTAAGTGAGGGAATGCAGTTCACACTTTTATTCACTCAACTGGTCATTCACTCAATTTGACATCATCTTTCAGCTGAGTTACGCATGGTGCGGAGAAGAGCACAAAGATGGCTTGAAGACATCTCTGATCTCTGTGTCAAGCTACCCGGCGGCTGCTTGGTCTCTGAGCAGAACCAGGAGCAAATGCTGCAGCCAACATAAGGGCTGGCATCACCCGCTGCCTCTGGCCATGTCACAGATGGCACGAGTGGCTTCCCGGGCTCCTCCATCCACAGAGTGCAGAGGAAGAACAGACTGGAGCAGGGACGAGCAGTCCCTGCTGCAATGTGACCTTCACATTTCATCCATCCGTTTCTTTCGAAAAGATACACGAATTGATGAAGTACAAGCCTCTGAGTCAGGCTCGGATAACGTTCTGAAAACGAGAAACTAAATATTGAAATGTTACTTGAGCTGTGCCTACTCCAGATCCCCACAAAGCTGTGGAAAATAATTACCAGGTTTGGCCCAGAGGACTTGACAAAGCAGAACGCTATCAAAAGAAGGGAGTGCTGGCCAGGACGAAGCTCGGATGCTGCTTTGGCCGCTCTCCTGTGGCAAAGCCCTCCTGAAGCCAACCCACTCTCACAGTGCTGTGCTCTGCACATCAAATCTTCTGAGATCGAACACTGCCCTGCTGTGCCAAGTATGAAGGTTTATCCCATTGCAGAGTGCATTGCGTGACACATGGGTGGCAAAGGGATGAAAGGACCTGAAATCCCAGCACCCAGACCCAGGCAGCATTCCCGTCAGCTCCAGCACCACTGTGAATGAGGAATAAGCTTCACTTTTGCATGTTAATAGCAGAAGGTTTTTCGAGGGGGGAAGTTTTGTCAAACAATAAAAAGATGCATTAACCAGCTTGGAAAATAGCACAGGATGAAATGGAGAAACTGTAGTCACAGCAAAAGGTTGCTGTCCTGCAGCTTACAGATCCCACACAAGTGCAAAGGTGCTAAAGGGAGCACTTGCAATGACATCTTCAGACTAATCGCAAGTACGTAAAATCAATATGGGTTGAGAAAAAAGAGCAAGAGAGAGAAGGAGCTCTTAATTATTATAGAAACAAACATTTTTAGATGTAATTGTATCCATGTGCATTATGAATACAACCCAACGATGCTGCAGTGCTACTGAGAAAAGCCAGTACAACAGTTCTTCTACTTCTTAAATAAAATTATTGTTTTCTTTTTAGCAATAGTAGGAAAGCACTAATTTTACAGGAATAAAATTAAGATGTCCAGTTTCGTAGACATGCTTTGCCAACACTTCAGTTTTCCAACCAGGAAAAAAAAAAAAAAAAAAAAAAAAAAAAAAAAAAGAAGAAGAAAAATGTCTTTCAGGTCAGCCTCAGTCTCTCATTTAGAGTAAGGCGGCTCATAATTAGTGCAAGAACAACGTTGCAAGTTTCTCAAATATGTGTTTATTTATTACTGAAAGAGCTATCTTAATATGAAAAGAGCCCTGAAATACTAATCATAGCTGTCTAAGACCTTCACATGATGTTAGCCAATAATTTCTGAGATTTACTGTACCAATAAAAGAAGGCAGCCGTGAACAAGTTCTTGTAAATCAAGAGTATTGGGCCAGATTCTGCTCCACGATTACTCAGGCATAAGAAATGTTACAGTGCTTTGCCAGTACGTAATTCAGGTCTGTAGTGAACTCGGCAACATGGCATTAAAAGCTATTATAGCGATTACCAGAAGAAAATCAGCTCGGCTTTAACGGACACGCAAAGGCTAACGCATACGCATGCACACACGCTCTCTCTCTCTTAGGCTTGTCACTAGCCAGGCACATCACAGATAATTTTCCCTAAAGAAAATGTCAAGGTCTATGCAAAAGCACCGAGGTCTCACGTACGGCACTGCCACGCGATCACAGCAGGTAAACGTTCAGCAGTTAAGCCCCGTGCCATGACACACATGCATGCACTACGTTTAAATTTACAGTGAACACCAGGTGTTATTGTCCCTTCAGGAAAACTGTGACGGGCAAGAATCACCTCTGTCAATGTTTCCCTCTTGGGTTAATAAATCCTGATAGTCAATAAAAGTCAGCGAGCAAAACCGACACCACCAAAGGAGCCTGCGTGTACCTTGGGGTAAAATTTGGCACGCTTAGTATCTGCTTATTAGTTAGAATGATTTTGCATTTAAACTCCCCAAGGTACAGAGCACACTTTCACTTGATTTTAATAACCTCCTAACAGAACACAACTCTGCATTACAACCATTCCCTACGCTCTTCGACACAGAGTATGTGCAAACCCAACGGCACGTGGGCTGAGAAAAGGATTTCTCTTGAACCAGTAAGGCAGCATCGTGAACATCTACATGCCAGTTATAAAATATCCACCATTTTCCATGAGATCCATGCATTCTTATTGCAACATTGGGATTTCAGGAAAGAACACAGCCAGAAAACTTAGTTCTGTGTTTTCCAGATACAAATTCAATTTCAACTATCCACATCCATGAATAACTGTGTGCCAAAGCACACAGTTAGCCTCAGATACTCCAGAGCAAGTCTTCAACTGGGATAAATCAGTGTAGGTTTTTTGAAGTTATTTTTATTTACGCCACCTGGAAAGCTATTGCCCCAATATTTCCTCATTAAAAGGTTTATGCATGCACTATACAAATTTAACTGAGGAAGTTTTTTTCCACTCTATAACACAAAAGTCAATCACATGCAAACTGCCATGATACATGAGCTCAGAAAGATCAGAAGAACTTAACCTATGAGTCCAAATGCAAACAATGCAAAAAGGTTTTTGAAATTATTTTTAAAATAATGTTGCCCCGTTCACAACAGATTTATAGTTTTAATGAAGATACACTTCTTTCCTGTTGTAAAGATTCTTCACTGTTAACCTGTAATTTTCAGGGTTTTTTTTTCCTGGAAATGCATTTTAAATGCACTTTAAAATGTCCACTGCTGAAACTGGAAAATTAACCTTATAATATGCGATACTATGTTCAGATTGCTAATGATCATGCAAACTAATAAGTCACTTATTTGGGGTCTAAAATGATAAGTAAAACCACAAAACAAGCAAACTTTAAAGACTTCTAAACCCAACTGGCAAATTATTTACAGACTAAAAATTTCTCTAGAGATTGACTTATAAAAGTTAACGACTTTCAAACAGAAGGAAAAAATAAAGTCAATAGACTGAAGCTGTTCATTATAACTCATTTGTTCACTTCTAATCTTGATTTGGTCATCAGCTCTGCGATGCTTATAAGATGGTCAAGCCACGCAAACAAAGTGATATTTGTTCACGTAACAATATCGAACCCTTATATAGCACTTGTCATCATCAAATCCCAAAGCATTCTGCAAAGAAGGAAAGCTTTGTTGTCCCCAGTTCAGATAGGGAAATTGCAGCAGTAGGATAATTGCAGAGCCAGAAATAACGCTTCCGAGTCCCAGGCTAATGGCCTAACTAATAAGTAACAGCACAGGGCATTTCATTAACGCAAAAGACGATTGAGGTCAAGACGGGCGATTTCAGTATCACAACTTCTGAACCGATTAAAGCTCAAAGAGAAAAGTGCAACTGAAAGAATTCATCAATTCACTGAGTGCTTTATGTTGGCACTTCAGACTTCAAGCACGCTATTAACTCCTTCTGTCCACAGATATGCATAAAGACTTGATACCTAATAATGCCTCATCGAGAAATGCTATTAAGCATATGCTTAAGTTATTGCAGTACCCCAAATGTTTAGAGGCCAAAAGCATTTCAAGAGGGTTTTTTCTCTATCAGAAAAAAAAATACATGTTTCTGCTGGAAAGGGCACTGTACAGGATTAAAAGCTGTTAAAACACATGCTCAGAAAACAGAATTTTCCTCGCAAGAGACTGAGTCAGATTTGCTTCTCAAGACTTCTATGTTTGGAGCACTGCTGTAAAACAGGTGATAGGTTTGTTGAGAGCTAATGCGTATGGGTCAGAATCAGAGAGGCCAACAAGGAGGACACGGCTGTGGGAGTTTTATGCCCACCACCTACCTGATCAAGAGCTGTAAGTGGATAAAGCTTTATTCAGCCTTCACAATCAAAGGCCCTGGTCATCCTAGGAGACTTTAAGCACCCTGATATCTGCTAAGATGGCAACTGGTGGTGCAGAATCAATTGAGATTTCACAAGGGCATCAAAGACAATACTGATGCTAAACTTCAGGGAGTAGGGTTTGGCTTGCTCAGGGAATCAGCAGGTATAGTATCATGGATGACTGCCCTGGGGTCCAGAAAGGCACAGGGGAGTTCCTTGATCTTCAAGGAAAACCTCCTCAAAGCATGAGAACAATCCACCCTGATGAGTGGGAAGGAGAGCAGACGTGGCAGAAGGCTGACTTGGCTGAAGTGGAATCCCTGACTGAGCTCAAACACAAAATGAAAGCAAACAGAAGGTGGAAGTGGTGACGGGCTACCCAGGAGGACTATAGAAACCTTGCCCAGAAAACAGGGCAAAATTAGGAAAGCCAAAGCCTAGGATGATTTGAAACTGGCAAGGGATAGTAAAGCCAACAGGGAAGGCTCACCCATAGGTACTTCTGCAGCAAAAGACCAAAGAAAATGTGTGTCACTCCTCAATATGTCAACAGAACTACTGACAAAGGGTACAAATAAAGGATGAGGCATTCAATGACTTTTTTTGCCTCAGTCTTTACTGGCAAGGCCTGCTCTCAGGCTGCCCAGGTCTATGTTCCTAACATCTTTGTCTGGAGCAGGGAAGTCCTATCTACAGTGACAGAAGATTTTGTTACGGAGCACTTAATCAAACTGGACCTATGCAGATCTATGAATGTGGATGGGCTGTATACAAACGTGTAGGCAACAGGATGACATAATTCTGAGGCTGCTCTTTGTATATTTGAAATATTGTGACAATTGGGGGATCCTTTTGATGACTGGAAAAGGCAATTGTCATGGCCATCCTCAAGAAGGGCAAGAAGGAACAACAAGCACCAACATCCAACCGCCTGGTGACCCTCACCTCAGTCCCAAAGAAAGGCTATGGAACAAATCCTCCTGAAGGTAATTTTTTTAAACACTTACTATCTTCATTAACAACTTGGACAATGAGAGGGAATACACTAACAGCAAGTTTCCAGATAACACCAGAATTAGGGAGGAGCTGACATGCTAGAAAGTGGGACTGCCGTTCAGCAGCATCTCAACAGGCTGGAGAAGTGGGCTGACAGAAAGCTTACAACATTCAGCAAAAGCAGACATGAAGCTCTGCAAATGGAAACTCACAGCGCAGAAAGCAGCTCTGGGGAAGACAGCCTGAGGGTTGAACAGGAGTCAGCAGCGATAAACAGCGAGCACATGCTGGGTTGCATTTGCAGGAGCACAGCCAGCAGGTCAAGGAAAGCAATTATTACTCTTTATTCAGCACTTGTGAGAGTGCATCTGGAACAGAGTGTCCAGTTTTGTTTTCCCTGTTCCAAAGCAGACACTGACAAACTGGCAAAAATTCAGCAGAGAGGACCAAGATGATGAGGGGGCTGCAGCACATAATGTATGAGGAGAGGCTGGGAGAACTGTTTGTCTAGCCTAAAGAAGAGAAGGCTAATTACTGTTTTCAGCTGGACAAAGCCCTGAGCAACCTGATCTAACTTCAAAGTCACTCTTACTTTTAGCAGGAGGTTGGACCAGATGACCTCCAAAGGTCTCTTCCAACTTAAATTATTCTACAATTTTAATGGTTTCTCCTTCACTTGTATTTATCAGAGGGCATTCGGTTGTAAAGCATCATTTGGAAATAATTATTCTGACTTTGTGCAACATTTCCAAATGCAATAAAAAATTCCATACATATTTGAGAGGCATCCAACTGCAGGTGAGGAATATCGTGGCCTAAAAGCCAGTCAGCTGGAGCCAATTAAAGCACAATCAGCCTCCCATGGCACCAAAATGCCTAATTGAACTTCTGCCCTCTGTGAAAGATGGAGATTTTTGCCTTCTCCACAGAAGCCCAAAATGAAGGGTTCACTGCTCTGTGTCTCTGTAAATCAAGATCATTATCAAAATATGATGATCAAAACAGGAGACGCCTGCACTGATGAAAATAATGGTATTCCATCCTCTAAGAAAAGAAAAGAATACTTCCCTCCCAAAAAGATGATCTCAGATGTTGAGTCACAGACACCCATTTTTACCCTCCTGGCAAAGGGAGCATGTGAGCAGGAGGAAGTGACACACACGCATATTTAGATTTAAACTTCAAAAGCAAGTGGTTCATTAGCATAACATGAGAAAAACTAAGACATGTTCAAATGAACAGCTATGGTCCAATAAAACCTGAGTTTGGTTTTAAAAGGAAGAGAAAAAACTGTGTTGACTGCAATATATACACTTACAATGAAAATCAATTGGTGTTTAGAGATACTGAATAATGCACTCATTACTATTCATTCTCATTACTGTGCATTTTGCAACCGTCACAAAAAATATGGTGACTGACTGACAGCTTTTAAAATATTTTTATGCCTGAAGAACCAAAATAGCTGAAAGAGATCTGGAATTTTGAATTCAAAAAACTGTGCAAACTGCCAAGAGTATATTAATCTAATCTTTTCTTAAGTCCTTGGGTTGTTTTTTTTTTTAAGTTCAAATCTTCTCAGTCTTTTGAGTTAATTTGAGTAATCCTTTTGCTTTTCTTCTTTTTTTGGGGTAAAAAAAAATATTTCACTTGTATTTGGTTTTAGTAAGCTGTGAAAATCTCTGTGTATCAGGAAGAGTACAAGCAACATTTTCCCCTAATTAGTCCATAAAAATGCTAATTTTTGTAATGAATCAGATTGAAATATCACAGAGGTGGGTAATAGTGCAAACACAGAGTTTGCTTATGGGGTAGGCTTTCAGATTCATTTTGCTAATCACTACCACAGCACTCGGCAACTTCCAAAGCCAATATTGTAATGAGGTTAGAGAGGCAAAACATACTCATCTTAATTTCTGTGCAAAATAAAGACAGCTACATGCATATGCATTCCCAGCAGCCATACATTCATTTATATACGTGAGGAAAACCAGACCCACAGTATTTACAGCCCAGCTCCTCAGCCGCAGCGAGCCCTCCATCCCCATCACAAGCGGAGGTCCTCTGCCTGTTTACTCAAGCCAAGGACGTGACCATAAATCTTTA
This sequence comes from Ardeotis arabs, assembly GCA_011801015.1. NCBI lineage: Eukaryota > Metazoa > Chordata > Aves > Otidiformes > Otididae > Ardeotis > Ardeotis arabs. The sequence goes on along the minus strand of JAAGAY010148567.1, from coordinate 21,789 downwards.
TTCTGCCCAATTTCACTGTTAATACAATCCATTTCTGAAACAGACAAAATAATACTTTCTTTTTTCATGGACCAGTAGCTAATCATGTCACCAGTTTGAATCATACAAGCCAGAGACTGAAATAATCATCTGTCTGCCCCACAGCATCCTTCTCTGGTTTTTTTCCCTGCTCTTACACTTTTGCTCCTGCCTTCTGTGCTGGCACATACTACAGTATTTGTATCCAAGCTGCAGATCTAGGAAGGAGTGGTCTTTTTTCAAGTCAAAAATCTAGTAGAATCAATGAGCTCTTAGAGGAAATCTCTGGGCTTGACCTTCAGGGTGGCCTTTTACTCTCTAAGCCCCGTGTAAAACAGTGATTCTGCCAGTCAATCCTCAGTAAAAGATTTAAAGAAAGGGTCTGTTGCCTATTGGTGGCACCAGAAATCTAAGCGGGAATTAAGCAGCTTGAAAAAGCCTTTAAATTCAACTCCTCGTTCTCCCAGAGCTCTCCATATATTCTTTACGGCCCTCTGTTCCCTTACCCCTTTGATCATCTCATATTGAAGTAGTCTCTTGTTTAATAGGTAGCTAAGATGACTGCGTGATAACATCAAAACAGAAGGGAACATAAAGAACATGAAAGAATATGAAGTCAATAGCTTTGCCAATCACAATGCATAAACAGGCCTAGTTAAAAGCTGCGGCATACAGTGCCGTCTTTATGCTCTCACAAAGCTGCACGCAGTGCTAAGACCAACTACAAACTGAAACTAATGATTAAAACTACATTGGGCTTGCTTTCTTCTGCTTTAATTGTTGTTCATTTTACTCAGAGGGTATAGATCTACGAATCCAGCACCTATCTTTGTGCTTCATCCCAGAAGCCCACCACACCAGCTGGTCTAACCATCTTTCTGTTAGAAATCAGGGTTTCCAAGCCAGGATTTCCTTTTCCAAGGAAGCTGCACAAGTCCATGAACCCTTGTACCATCATACTGACAGCAGAGCTCCAACCAGTTCCAAAGGTATTTTTGACAAGAAGCAAAAAGGGAGAAGGTTTCATTGAAATCTCTCTTGTGCTCTTTTAAGATAATTTATCTCAATTCAACAAAAAGAAGTAAAGTCTGGTAACACAAGACTTTGTCTTCTCAATCCTTAACATCTTCATGATTTAGTGTTTACACAAAACTACATGCTATGTGTCAGAGGCCAGACAGAAAAGTTGATGCCTACTGTCTAGAACTCATCTCACACTTGGTTTTCGTACCATATTTCTTGGCTGCCTACACCCATGCTGATCTGCTAAAATCACTTTACTCACTTGGAAGGCAACATATCACTTGTGCTCAGTTCTATTATTCATCAGACAACCACGATAGCAGCTCCATGACTGACTGCTAATTATCCTTTCCCCCCGGATGTCAGAGACAGTTGCATTTTCAGCAGCAATTTATTCTTCTTCCCATGGAGTCATGAGGTGGAAGCTGAGGTCTATTGAAGTCAGTGACAAAAGCCCCATTGACTTCAGCTGTGTTGGGAATTCATCTTTTAATGGAAAGAGACCCTGCTTAAGCACTTTTTAGTATATGATGTCAACACTTTGAGATAGCAACTGACATAAGAACAACATGCGCATTACCAACGGCACCAGGATGGGACACAGCACTCAAAGGCTCCGCACACTGTCAAATCCCTGTCACAGGACCAGGCAGGATGGTGGTACAATCAATAATGAGCAACCTCATGTCTGGACAAACCCAGAGCACACAACGTGGTCTGTAATACCTGGGGAAAGCGGTACATTGCCAGTGTGACAGAGACATCTCATTTTCTTGGTGGCCTGGATCCATGCCGTGGCCTGTAGCCTGGCTTCTTCATATCTGGTGTCCAACAAGCGGATACAATCCTTGCCAACAACAGCAGCTTGGGAGAGCTATAGCATTATAAACTCACAGCACACACTGCACCTTAACTTCTTTAACAGAGGCAAGAGCTAAGAAGGTGATGAAGGAGAAGGTGAAGGAATCTCACCTTTCCCTGACTTCCTCTCTATTTCCCCCTCCTAGACATGCTGGCAAGAAGGATGGCAGCACTGTCCAAAATGCTCACTTCTTACAGGAAAAGTCACAGTTTTCACCTGGAGAATGTTTCAGGTATGTAAATGAGAAATTAAAGATAAAATCCAAGCGTTGACAAACACAAACACACACTTTCTGAATTTCAGCAGGCTTTGATGATAGTTTTGCTGGTTTGGTGGTTTTCCCCCACCTTCAAGTAAGCTCGCCTGACTTGTACTTTCTCTCAGCTAGTACTACTGCCTTACTCTCCCTCTCTTTCATAAATTGAAGCATTTTTCACTTTTTCATCCTTTTACTCCCAGCTGCAGGACCCCCTTGGTTTGAATCCCAACCAGAATGATGGGGACCACCCAGCCCTTCACCCTGTGGAAACAGGAGATGTTTCCATAACCTGCCACCACACCAGGACAGCGGGTAACCAAGCACCCACAGGCACACACACTTAGGACAGGACTATTCTCTTATTTTTGTGGTCTCCTCAGGCTACATCTCTCCTGGCTGCTTCTGGATTCTTATCTTCTCACCACCTGCACGAGCCTGAGCAGGTAAGGGAAGGAGATTCATCTCCCGAGGGCAGCAGCAATGACAAATCAAGCTGGAAGGCAGTTTTTGGCAGTCGGTTGAGACCAGCAGTGGTTTTAGAGCCATCCTGCCCCGGACCAGGAACATTTTGGATAACTCCATCTTTCTCATGTGGCTTAACAACAAGGCAGTAAAAAAATCTTCTATTCGTACGCAAATTATTTAAAAAAAAAAAAAAAATCACTTTAAAAAGGAAGTCTCCAAATACATTTTAAATCCTGTTCAAGCCAAATTCTCAGCACAGCCTGTGAGATTTTATTCAAATACATTTTCCTGTGCTTCTGTATCAACCGACTGCAACTTGCTGCTCCTTTGTTCTGTGTACGGCTCATCTTCTCTTTGCTGTTCTGTACCAGACAAACCAGCAAGCTGATCTCTGAGGACAAGGGAAATCCACTCTCCTCATTTAGGACTGGTCTCCAGAGCATCTAAACCACAGAAACCTCATAAAATCTGCATTTCCTTTTCTGATGCATCCTTTTGTGTTGTTTAAAACCACTTTATGCAAAAATTGATTGCTTAAATTAACAGCAATTATAGGAATGACAAATGATAAGAGTAAAATCTGATTGCTATGTAATATCTGCTAGGACAAAGTGGTATAGGTAAAGATGGATTGCAAAAACTACCTTACAATATGAAGCAGAATCCACGAAAGCAACACATCAGATTAAAAATAAATAAATAAATGAAAATCGATGCACACTGTACTGGTTGCTGGCAAAATTAGACAATTAATTCTGTGTAAACTAACCTATCAGAAAAGCACACTGTGGGGATTTTCTGATAGCTGTTACTGCAGTACACTATATGAGAAAAGAGCGCTTTAATGAGATCTCTGGAGAGTCTCCACAGACTTGGCTCTTCCTCTTGAAAAGACCATTTTTACCCCATTTAACTGCCACTGCGTTGCATCTCTGGTACATCGTCCTGGTTTTGGCTGGGATAGAGTAAATTTTCTTCCTAGTAGATGGTATAGCACTGTGCTTTGGGTTTAGGATGAGAATGATGTTGACAGCACACTGATAGAATCATAGAATCACAGAAGGGTTTGGGTTGGAAGGGACCTTTAGAGCCCATCTAGTCCAACCCCCCCTGCAAGAAGCAGGGACATCTCCAACCAGATCAGGTTGCTCAGAGCCCCGTCCAACCTGGCCTGGAATGTTTCCAGGGATGGGGCACCCACCACCTCTCTGGGCAGCCTGTGCTAGTGTTCTACCACCTGCATTGTAAAAACCTGATGTTTTAGTTGTTGCCAAGCCGCGCTTACCCAAAGTCAAGAACTTTCCAGCTTCTCATGCCCTGCCGGCGAGGAGGCCAGGGGTGCACAAGAAGCTGGGAGGAGGCACAGCCAGGACAGCTGACCCAGACTGGCCAAAGGGATATTCCATATGGTACAGCACCATACCAACATGTAAACTGGGATGAGTTGGCCACGAGGATCGCTGCCTGGGGACAGACTGGGCATGGGTCTGTTGGTGGTAAGCAATTGTTTTTCATTTGCATTACTTGCCTTTCTCAGGTTTTATCTCTCTTTTTTTTTGTTGTTATTTTCCTTTTCATTATAATTTATCTTTTAAAAAATATTCTATTTCCATTATTAAACTGTTCTTATCTCAACCCACAAGTTCTACCTTTTTTTTTTTTTTTTTTTTTTTCAATTCTCTACCCCATCCCACTGAGAGGGAGGTAAGCAAATGCCTGTGTGGTGTTTAGCTGCCTGCCAGGTTAAACCACAACCTACGTGTATGAATGAACAAACAAACAACAACAAAAAGCTGTTAACACAATTATCAGTACAAAAAATCATTTTGCTTCTCAGAATCAAAACCAGACACTATGCCATTTTCAATATACAAGATGCATCAGAAATAACATCTGTACATTAAACCCCACTGCACTTAAAACCAGTTACAGCCAGAAAAGCAGCAGCACAAATATAGGGGGGTGTAAAAAATAAAAATTTAAAAAAAAAAAAAAAAAAATCACATAGTGCCTACCAGAACAGTCTGCAACCTGACTTATATTAATATTTTCTTTTTCTGTAAGTAAAGACCTAGTGTGGAGCTTGCCAAATACAATAAATGCCCCAGTTTAACATTTGGTTTTTCAAATAAGCACTGCAGAAAACCACCTTCAGCACCAAATTAAAAGTGGCTGTATTTCAAACTGATTGCTTGCTGTAAAATAACAGCTGTAAAAAAACAAGGTAGAATATTTTGATCAGGAGCTTAGTAATAGTGTTAGAAGCTGTTCTTCTGTTAGCAGATTCTCTGCAAAAACACATATAACCACATCTATTTCTTCAGTCTGAGGAATCAATATTCTCAGGTTTCGAAAAGCTTTTCTAGTGAACCCTGTGGATTTTTCTAACCGTATTATCTGTTTAACAGAAGTGGTTCTGCTAAGCGATGCCTTAGATTAGAGGGGAAAAAAATAAAAATTATTTTATTAATTGTAGTTAACATGAAGTGCAAATAAATAAACAAGACAAGAAAGAAACCCTTATAAACCTCTAGGCCACCCAGTAAATTTAGATTAACTACTGCATTTCTCTCCAGCTGTACTATTAGACCTTATATAAGTACCCACTCTCTACATCACTACTATAACAAATCCAGGCTGGGTGGGGAATGGATCGAGAGCAGCCCTGAGGAGAAGGGTTTGGGAGTACTGATGAATGGGAAGCTCAACATGAGCTGGCTATCCGCACTTGCAGCCCAGAAAGCCAACCGCATCCTGGGCCACATGAGAAGAAGCATGGCCAGCAGGTCAAGGGAGGAGATTCTGCCCCTCTACTCTGCTCTCATGAGATCCCACTTGCAGTACTGGGTCCAGCTCTGGAGCCCCCAACATCAGAAGGACATGGACCTGTTGGAGAGAGTCCAGAAGAGGCCACGAAGATGATCAAAGGGCTGGAGCACCTCTCCTATAAGGAGAGGCTGAGAGAGTTGGGACTGTTCAGCCTGGAGAAGAGGAGACTCCGGGGAGACCTTATAGCAGTCTTCCAGTACTTAAAGGGGGCTACAGGAAAGACAGGGAGGAATTCTTCAGCAGGGCCTGTTGCAATAGGATGAGGTATAACAGTTTTAAAATAGAGGGAGGTAGATTCAGACTTTATTTAAGGAAAAAAAATTTTACACTGAGGGTGGTGATGCACTGGCACAGATTGCCCAGAGAGGTGGTTGATGCCCCATCCCTGGAAACATTCAAGGCCAGGTTGAACGGGGCTCGGAGCAACCTGATCTGGTTGGAGATGTCCCTGGTCCTTGCAGGGGGGTTGGACTAGATGGGCTTTAAAGGTCCCCTCCAACCCAAATCTTTCTATGATTCTATAACAGACTGAATATTACTAATATAATGGACCAGGCTGTAACAGCAATGTTGATTTGCAATAGTTTCGTACTTCAGCAAGTTAGTAGATTAAATAGGTAATGGATTAGAGTTAATGGGAATACTCAGAGCTTAAGCAGCTCAAGAATGCAAAACCACATGCTAGTATATGCTGAATTATTATTGTGCTGCTGCTGTTTTACCTGGGCCATCTTATGTGACATCCTCTGCCATCATGGAAACAGGCTCCTACCTGAACTATCTGAGATACACCAAAAGCTAAGCTGGAAGAAGCCAGCCTGCAGGAGATCACCTATGGATGGCCACCGCCAAAGTCAGCTCTCCACAGAGAAGCAGACTCTAGCATCTTTTAAGCACCCCTAATTGATTTTACAATGCTAGAAAATTGAAAAAGAGTTCAAATACAATGTTTAAGTCCTAATATTTACATGGGCAAACGTTTGTTTATCTGTCAGCTGTGTAATCTCAGAGCCTCTGCAGAGCCCGGGACAGGCTCTTAAGTAGCTTTCTCCAGTTTTGATTAGCTGACTCCATAGCCAGCCCTATAAATATTCTTAACATTTGCACCCAATGGACCAAGTATTTTGTTGAGCAGACTAATTGGTTCACAACCCCCGCTAAGTATCAGCCATATCATCCCTGACTGCCATAGGCTACTATCATCATTAGCCAAGTGACAATCTCCTAGAGAATTTTGGCTCTTTAATCTCTGCTCTCCCTCAGGATATCTGACTTATTACGCATTAAAGCTATCAGAGCTCGCTCTCATTCCTTTCCTGCGCTGCATTCTCAGCACAGATGGAAAAACCTTGCAAACATGGCGACACAAAGGAAGCTCATGTCCACATCTCCCTAAAGGGACCGTAAGATGCTACAGACCTTAGGGCTAACACAGCCAAGGCAGAGGGCCAGATCCTGCATGCACACAAATTTCCACAATTCCACCGATTTCCAAGAGAAGTGTAAATTAACAGATCCCAGCTGAAGTCACACATGGATGAAAGCAGCTCTAGCTCAGCATTACTCCTTTTACTGACACCACATTAACACCAAAACACCATGGTCAGGATTTTCCTGGAGGCTGCAGAAACAAGTCCTAATATTTAGGATGCCCAAGTCTACCTGCCCCAAGAGCCAGAAGTGGTGGGACGAGGAAAACTGAAACAAGAGAAGCAGAGAAAGAGATGAAACACGGGTTAAAAGCTAGAACGAAAGGTGAAAAAGAGAATAAACGTGGGAAGACAGACAGACTCTGAGAAGTCATAATATCTTCGGAAAGTCAGAACCCACGCAAACACTACCAGCTTCAAACAATGCAAATCTGACCTTTGCTATGGCTGTGCCATAGATCTGGAGATTTAGGCAAGAAATTGAGTTTTTCTTTCTAATGAAACAAAGCAAAGAGAAAGTTCTGTTCTTAAACTCAGGAAAAACTTTAAAATGTTAGCGATCTGGAGTATCAAGGTCTCTTACTTCAAAAGACACACAGATCACAGACACCAACAGTTCCTAAGATGCTATTCGGAACTATAGATGTTCCCTCCATTAATTTTCCTGAAATGGGCTAAAAACAAAAAGAAAACCAAAAGCAACTCACAATTAACAAGGAATTCTTGTCCTCGTTGCACCTTTCCCCGTTCAAAAGGGGAAAAGCAATCACCTGGGTACAGACAAACAGCTCTTCCTGACCCTCTGGCTGTCTTCTGCAGGATGCATCCTCTGGATTCCCTGATTTCAGATGGAATTCTGCGTCCTCTTAAAAATATCTTCTGCCCATTGATGCTAGAGATTGACCTGACCATTTAAAACAAGCAGGGGAAATGAGATTTTAAACCACCAGACACCGTCCCAGCCTACCTGAGGGCAGCAGGAAAAACCCAGCTCTGCCACGTTCGCCTTTGTGCAGTTTACAGAGGAAAATGGTTATTAAAGGAATGAACTCAAGGCAGCTCACTCATGGACACTGCCTATTTTGTGTCCAAATTTGTAAGTATGGGTTCCAGTACCAGGGCTACACCACCGCAGAACCCTCCCACCGCAGCAAGTGATCAACATGCACAACACTTTTTTATTTCTTTTGAGTCATGCTGAGAAATCTCTGCAATTTGTAGCTTTGGAAAGCCTCCACATTCACATTTAATTTGAAATGATATCCTCCCTGTCAAAACATGCCTGAGGGCAAGTCACTTATGAAAAAAAAAGAAAAAAAAAAGAAAAAAAAAAACCAACTTGAATCTTCTTGTCTGCTCTGAGTCATAACATCTGCCACAGCGAGTGTCTGCAGCCAAAAACAGGGAGATGCTCTTCTACAGAGAGGAGAACCCAAATAAAAGCGATACCCCAAAACAGAAGGAATCTGAATCACTTCTCCATAGCTGCCATAAGACCTAACTGTTAAATATTAGGAATCAATAAACATTAGTAAATGAGCTTTCCAGTACTTCTCGCTTGCCTGCACAAGACAAAGATCTGAATGACATACATATATATTTACAAATAGAAGGTACATCCGCACTTGTATGTGTATACTCATGCAAACATACACATTATAGGTGTGAAATTTCAAGTTTCAAAACTCATGTCTCCAGAATAAACCTAACAATTTGATACGCTCCATATTGAGCTGCTTCACCTTTGTTTTGTTTCCCTTTCAGTTCTATCAGATGTTGCTGGTACTCTGATTATCTTCACGGAACATAAAGTAATATCACATTCAAAAGCCCAAGGCAAAAGCTATTGCCATTGCACAAAATGGGTTAGAAAAAAAAAAAACCAAACATATATGCTATAGATAGATAGATAGATAGATAGATAGATAGATAGATAGATAGATAGATATCTCCCAAATTATCTTATTTTTCCATGAATTGCCACAATGGTTAAAAAATTCCAAGTGAAAACATAAAATAGTTTGGGTTTGAAGGGACCATATATATATTTATGTAGTAAACAATTCAACTGATTGTGTGTATATAAATATATCTCTCTCTTACAGTGCATCATCTTAACACTTATCCGCTCAAACTGTTCTTTCTTCAGAAATGGCCAGGACACTCAGTTCAAAGGAAATGGTGAAAAACCTTACAGGATGCAGTGAAAGAATCATCTACCCAGGGAGACATTAATTTCCGATCCCTATATTTAGAAACGGCCTATGATCTACAACGTGAGGCTTTCTCAGAGGGTCATAATAGATTTGTTTCCTTTTATTTAAGTGAAGTTAAATTCACCAAATAGCCCCTGGCCTTCAGAAGGCTGAAAGAGAATAGTGTTTCTATTGGATTGTTTTCTTTCTACAAAAAAAAAAAAAAAGAAAAATCAATTCAATAGAAAGCATCTGCTCAGCAGCCAAGGTGGTCAGGATGCAACTGAGCTGGAAGGATCTGGACAGAATGCAGTAGAAAGGACTTGGCATAAGCATGGTGCAAGATTAGCAATTTAGATGTGTTGCTAATACATTCTTACATTTGACACTAAGTATAACTGCATCCAAAAGTTATAGAAATAGAAAGCAGGTGAAAAATAAGGAAAATATTAAAGGTCCCTTTAAGAAGGGAATGAAAAGAATTGTCAGTATTTCATGTACAGATGAAATGTTTCAAGGAATGAACATGACAGACACAAGTATTTATGAAAACAGGTGAAACAAGGTCAAATAGTCACTTTAATGATCACGTTGGAATGAAGAGACAGTAAATTTAAAATGGGAAAGAAAATCACAATCATTAACTTTGTGAGCTCTCTGACACAAAACTGTTATTGATACAAAGGGCATAACGATTAGGAGAATGATTAGATGTTTAAAGTGCTAATAATAATACTTTCCCAAGCCAGGACAAGAATATGTAAGTGCTATTGATCCTTCAGGGTGGTAAGAAGAAGAAGGAGGAAAAAAAAATTTAAATATCTGTCTGTCTTTCAGGAACATTTTGTTCCTTAATTGTGATAATGAGAGTCCAGGGGAGGAGGGAGGAAGGAGGAAGGTTTGGGGTTGGTGGTTTTGGTGTTTTGGTTTTTTTTTTCCCCCCCAGGGTGTTGAGTCATCTAGTATTAGTTACTAACAGAGATAGGATTCTAAGTTAATTGGATCTTTAATCCGATTGAATAGGGTAATTCCTACCTCTGTGTTCCTAATGGATGTCACAATGTCATAAGTTAAATGCTGAAGTGCCACTCTGATTTGAGAAGAGCTTCTAGGGAATCCTTAGGCAAAGACAATTATTTGGATATCCATTGAGAAGGAAAATGATCATCAAGGTCAATATACTTGTAACAGTATTTTGGAACAATTACTGTCCAGTTAGTCAATCATTACAGGTAGTGCAGACGTTCTTGCATGATACTTTTTTTTTTCCACAATAAAACAGTTTGTTATTACAATTTATCAGTTTTCCTAGTTCCAAGGAGAATATGACCATAAAAAAACCATTCTAGCACAGTCCGGAGAATATCCACACCCTGGCCCAGAATTCAGAAAACTGCTATTCGGTTTTGCTGGCAATGGAAAATGTTTATGGCCATACGAGGCAGAAATAGTTGACCCACACAGAGCTGCAGGTAATTAGGTGTGCTAATTGATCACAAAAAGTTTATCTTTCTGTTAAATAGTCCAAAGGTAACACGCTGCAAATTTCAATTTAGAAGATCCCGAAATAACCTCTCTTTTCAAATCCAAACTCAAGAAATGTTGCTAAACAAAGGGAATAGCTTTGTGACGGAGTTGTAAAAAATAACATACGTGAGTTACTTCTCTCCACATAACAACTACAATAGTATTCTCTACTGTGGACATAGACAGTGCTATTGAAAATTTTTCTGGAAAAAAAAGTGATTTTCAGTTCTGGCTAAAGAGCTTCCATGATAGCAAAGTGACTTACAGCCCTTACAGCACCTGTTTCCCTTTCATTAAAACTGGAGAGCCACAGGAAAAAAAACAGCGACAAATTCACCTGAACCATGATCTTGACTGAACCACCGTACTTCCCCACAGAAGAAACACCCTACGAGATGTAAATTAATGATTACCTGCCTATTAGGCACTGTGAGCACTTGAAACATACTATGTTTCTTTGAAAAAAGACAACACAGTCCATGATCTGGTGAAACTATTTCAAGAGGATAAACACACGCACCAACAGTGCTCTACAAAAACAGCTGAGACCATGTAGGTTTCCCAGCGGGATTTCCCAAAAATTTGTTTTTAATGGTATAAATATAGGGTTCATTATTTCTTTTTAAACCTGTAGGTATAACACTGATGTCAATAAAGTGAAGGACACACGACAGCCCACAGTGACAGCTCGCCACTGGAGAGGGAAATCGTGCCATAGTCCAGGCGATACAGGACATGCCCTTTGCTTCTGGGGAACGTGGCACGGCTCTCGCGGTGGGATATAGCCCTCAGCTCCATCACGTCAAAGCAAAGTTGATTGCTTCTCTCACAGCAGCAGAACTGGGAGCCAAAAGCCCAAACCACAAATAGGAGGCGGCTTCATCATCATTAACAAAGCAGAGAATCCAAAATTGCTGTTTTGACTACAAAACAGATGACTCCAGCTCTGCCAACACTCAAGGTGCTTCCAATGCCAAAACTCACTTTGCTGAGACATATGCTCCCATATTTAGAAACAGAAGCTCCTTCTACCCATGAAATTCCTTTCTTTGCCCTTTTGGTGTTTCTATTTCTCCTTGTTGTGCTTCCCATGTATGTTCCTCCTTTTCCTTTTCTTCTTCCTCTGATTGCCCTTTCAATGCTCACAGATTTTAAGACCTCTGCACCCTTCTGTACGTCACAGGTTGCTGTGCTGTTCCCTATCACCTGCAAATCATATCCAGTAACTTTGTTTGACTGGTCGTATCACACAAGGTACCCAGTCTCGATTTAAACACATCATAATTCATTCCAGTGGTTAATCACAGATTTTTAAAAGTGTTTAACGTCTAATTTTAAATTGTTTGGCTCCAGCTTACAGCTATTTGATCTAATTTTTCTTTTCTCTTCTTGATTAAAAAGCTGGATGTGCTTTCCCCATGAAAATACATGTCCCTGTAATCAAGTCCCCTCTCAATCCTCTTTTTGATGAGCTAAGCAGATTGAGCTCTCTAAATCTCTTAGTGCAGGGAATTTTCTCCACTCAATATTGTGGTTGCTTTCTTGACTCTTCAGGTTTGTAATTCTTTTTTCAGCTGTTGACACCAAAACCGACCATAGCTTTCCAGCATTCTCATGCACTCAGATAAAATCTTGCGTCACAGGATCCTACCAGTCCTTCAGCCATAGCATCACCTTGGGAAGCCATCTTGCTTTCTTTGTCTACTGTGACCCCTCCATACCTTTTCAAGGTAACTCTTCTCAAGGCTGCCCTCTTCCAGTGCAAGGGGTAAGGCGCAGACTGTTGGGAGGACAGGAGAAGAGGCAACATCTTGCCAGCCAGTCAGTCTGCTCCACATAACTTACTATTTCTACACTACCAATATCGCCTCATCCACAACTTTGGCAGTAGTCACTTAATTTCTCTGTCCAGATTATTGATAGAGATGTTAAACGGTTTCAGGACCAGATCTCATTCTTGTGAAACTGCACAAGTTTGGTTTGTTTGGTTGGTTTTAACTGAGATGTCATGACATACCAAATTAACACCTAGAAAACTCTGTCACAATGCTTGGTTACCCATATCTATCAAACCCGTAACCCCATCAGGAACGGGCTCCCTCTTCGAAAAGCTGTGGTGACTAGCCTTAATTATCTCTCTATTCTTTATATTAATTCAATCCTCTATCAACTTATCCATTATTTTTCTGGGATTGGTGCCAAGCTCTCCAGACAATCATGCCCTACCTCCTTCTGCTTTCCCTCTTTGTGCTGGCTCCTCCAGTATTCCCGCAGAACACCAAAATACACAGGATAACAGAGCCAAAAATACTTTGGTGCCCTTGTATGATATATCACTCTATCATTTCCAAAGATACTAAACGGGACTTTTTCCAATAGACACTTTATCCCTTTGATCATCTCCCCTTCCCATCACCGTTTCTGTCCACCCATCCCAGTTTATCTGTTGCACAGGTACAGAGATGCCAAATCCAGCCGCTGAGAAGGATACAGACCACAAAGGGTATCACCGCAGCCTGCTCGTGAAAGCTATTTCAGACACTTCAGTGTTAGATTTTAGCCATAAAATTTGATTTTTAGGGGAAGTCAGCTTTGGCCTATCTATATGATATTAACTCCAAAGCTTTTTTTCCAGGAACGCCTGTCTCGCCACCCCGCAGCATCCTTTCAGGTCCCTGCTCGAGAAGCACGTTTAGCACCACGCGTTAATTGAACTTTCAAGCGCCAGCCCAGCGCTGGGTGATCCTAAGTGGACTGGACACCGTCTCCTCTCAAAGGTGCGCAGCAAATTGCCGGATTAGCACCGCACAACCCTAACGCGGTCAAGCATTTGGAATATAAACTGTCTTACGGTATTTACCTGTAGCAAAGTTACAGTTCAATTACTGAAGAAATATCTCATTCAGGCAGAACAAAGAAAAAAAGGATGCAAATGAGTGAATTTAAATTCACTTAATTTACAGGCTGAAAATTTTTAAGGGCACATTCTCTCTGGGGACGTTTGGGTTTGGGGATTATAAGATACATAAAGCTCTAAACAGTCAAATTGATTGCCATGGCCTGAGCTTCAAAAGTTCGCATACGTTATTATTTTCAGCAAGTGCGTTATATCACTAACACTGCAAATACAGAGTGCTCCTGCCTATATCCCATCCTATGTAAGGATAAATGATCTGGTCTAACCTCCACCCATGACAAGGAGCGCAGTGCACAGACAAGCACAGCATACATTTTGCAGGATGACAGTGGAGAGGTTTGTATGGAGAATGCTGCTTATCTGCTGAATACAAAGATTATTCCCATTTTTTTTTTTGTGATACACATGATAAGATTTGTGAATAGCCCTTGATGTTTACTGCCTGTTGGGTTTTTTGGTGGTTTTGTTTTGTTTTGTTTTGTTTTTAAATAGACACTGAGGCGTATTTCTTAGGCACCAGAGATGAATTTTTCATCTTGCTATGCAGTTGGAATGATGTGAGGTTTCACTGCACAGCGATGTCTGACAGGGGGAATGGCTGACAGTGGAAATTTGCTGCACTGGCAGGATAATTAGGCACAATGCTCCGAAAGGCAGGATCCTGCGCGTGTGGAAGTAAATGGGAAAAACTCCTTTTCTTCAGGGGCTGCATAACCAGTGCAGCTGTATCACTTACTGGTGCCACCGCGCTTACTGCACTTTACCTTTCATAAAGCTTTGTGCTGTGATACAGCTCAAACAGCTCTCAATTTTCAGCAGTTCCCTGGGATGTAACACGAGCCGAAGCGTTTCCCAGCAGGTAGGCACCGTCTGGGCAGGCGTTTGCTGAAAAGCAGGGTGGGCAAAATCACCGGTTGAGTGCTGCAGAGACACGGGCAGCAGGGATGCTGCAACTCGACACGATAATCAGAGATGATAAAAATCCCAGATTTAGGTGAAAGCCGAGGTTAAACCGTGTACAGACAATAATAGAAAGGTGCATTTGGCACGCAGGTAGCAAAACCTGAGCAATTACTGTGGATTTCAGCATTAACTGAATGCAGTGGGCAAACCTGTACAGCTGGGACAGCCCTTTCATCACTGTGCCTCCACAGCTTACAGGACATTTGTAATTTGGATGACTCAGAAAACAGGAATATTCATTACTGCTTCCTGGTTATTTGTTTCCAGCCAAAACACAGACAAAAATACATCACTTGATCAGAGACACCATTATAAAGCTCCTCACATGCTGTTTGCAGCCAGCCTGTGCGCGCTTACTGCCGGGCACGGCGAGCCCACGCGGACGTCGGACGCGATTCTCCAGAAGCCCAGATGGCGTAAGCCAGCGTAACTCAATCATCCTCGGCTGAACCACGGTAATTTGTATCAGTCAAAGACCTGAGCCATTATGCCTATTTCTCAAACTGGTTAGGTTGTAAATTAGATTTTCATCACTCTTGGGACAAAAACCTGGCTCTGCTGAGGTCAGTGGGAGTTTGACCATCTATTTCAGTGGCGCCATGACTTCACCAGTGGTTTTCATGTGCAATATTAATCCTGAAAGTCACCACAGTGCATCAGGCTTATTACTTTCCTAAAAATATAATAAAATCAAATCCTCCATACTGCCAGATACTAGAAGTTCCATCTTGTGGTGTTTTCTTCTGCTCAAATGTAACAAAAGGAATATGTATCTCAAAGGATTTTGGATTTTAATTACCTAAATATCTACAGTTTTGATCAATGATTCAGCAGAATTCATACAAAATAAGCACTGAATACAGGTTATTCAGCTGTAAAACTCTCTCACGATCAAGAAGATCAGATGGGACCTTCTCTGACTCATACCAGGTCGAAATAGAAATCCTCCACAATGAAATTGTACTAGAACAAAGTAATTGGTGGAGTAAAATGAAAGAATACCTATGAACAATAAAGCACAGGGCTCTTATCCAGTGAAATACCTGAGCAGTAGCCCCAGTTTTAGTTAATAACTTCACTGAAATCATTAAACATTTTGTGGTTTGGAGTATTTTGCCTATGAAGAAGTAAAACCAACAAAACTCAGCAAAAATGAATCGGTGCAAACCTGCACACAGACTTGTATCAACCAACACAAACCACGCCAGTACCACAGAGGGAATGATTTTAGTGATGTCACAAACAGACCGTACTGCGCTGACATCACTCGTGAAAAAAAAATGTAGATGCTTCAAAACCTACAGACAGTCTTCTATTATTAACAATTCCCCAATTTCAGTAAGCTGGAAAAAAAAAAAAGATGTATTCTATGAGTATGTCTAAAAAAAAAAATAAGCCATTGAGTTAATCACTACTGTTAGCTGAAAGTGTTGTTATGCTATTTTCTAACAGAAAAAAAAATCTTCCCTGGAACATTAATTTTACTTTTCCTCTAAGCAGAGCAATTTTTCATCAAGACTAATTTTATTTCAAGCACTGGGGATGCAGCAATGGCACCAGCCATTTTTTACTGAACCGTTGTTCCAGGTTTCCATCAGTTTTAATACTGCAACGCATGCGACACAACCGAACGACGCATTTTTCAAACATACTTTAAAGCTGTGGGGACACAGCCGGTGAAGGCAGCCCTCGCTGCCTTTCAAGTGCCACACAAGCACAGCAGGCAGCATTCAAAGCCACCTCTTCTGTGTCAGCCAGCGGGAAAGGCTGACAGGGAATTGGTTGTGTCACACTCGAAAAGTCACCAAAGGAGACACAGGCTGAAAGGTGGATGGGCACGATTCTGCGATTTATTTTTCCCTCTTAGGAGATTACATCCTACCCAATTAATTTCAGCCGGGACGATGCCCTGAATAGCGACTGCCAACCTTTCACAGTTCTCTCTAGGGTCTCCCAAAAACTGGAGACACTTGAAATGAGTTTTTTAGGAGTGCTAAAGTCATCTGACTAAGCTGTACTGAAGGGTAGGAGGACTTTGGCTCCCTGAAACACCTAGAAACAGCACTACTTGGCTTGTTTAGAGATCAACTTTCTATTCACCAGGGCAGAGACTTCCTAACCATGACAGACCCCCTGCACACAGGTTCATTCCCCCTTTAAAGTTACAGCCCCGACCACCTCTAAATAAAGACCAGTGGCCACAAGCACTTGTGAATGCACAACCCACCTGCTGCCTTCCACGCTCCTGCAAGGAGGAGGAAGAGGAGGGGGCAGCAGGTGCAGCAGGAGCATCGCCAGGCAGGCGAAAGCAAGTTAGGTGAGGTCCAGGCTGAAGACAAAGTGCATCCGCAGAGTGATGCCAAGGTCACCGGTGCACATCTTACTGCTGCACTGGGCAGCCCAGAGGAGAAAGAATAAAGCCCACAGCAACTACGCGAGGCTCACCATTCCCCACCTCCTTCGGTGCAAACATGGGGAGGATGAAGTACAGGGACACTGTGAGGAGCTCCGTTTCCAGAATGAAAGCAGTTGTTTGGAGGTTACCTGCCGGGAGCTCGGCGTGGGGCCATCCCTGAGGCAGCCCAGCCTGGCTGACAGACCGGCTATTACAGCCACAGCCAGACCAGGAACCATCTGTTAAAAATATCCTCGAAAGCTGAGCTCTTACAGAAAAAATCCTGCCTGGGCTCGACCATTGGCTTCTTCTCCCCCAGCTGCCCAGGCCTGGATCCAGGTATCTCTATTTCTTCCGTGCAGGAGAACAGGAGCGAGGACAAGGACAGATCCAAGCAGGCTCGTCTCTGTCATCCTCAGTGTCCCCTTCATCCTCCCTAACTCAAGTCAGATCCCTACCACACCTCTAATTTAAGTCCACCTTGTTCTGACTCAGCAAAAGGAGAAAAACACCTGAAAAGAGAAATTGGCAATTTTCTCAATAAATGGAGAAAAGTGAGGGCTAGCAAGGGTCAAAAGAAATTATGAAGATCTAAAAGCTCTAATGAAGAAAGCGACATAAATCTTGTCCTTCTTACATGGAGAAGGATCTGCACCTGGAGGTCACGCTCCAAACAACTAGCACTAGTTCAGCTGTAACAATAAACACTAATTTTGATGATAAACTGTTTTCCATCAGCATTTTGTGGAGTTTTACACATTCAGGTGTAACGAAGGAAGAAGGAAACATCTGCTAGGGAATGGTGCAACCTCAGAGAAATAACACATAACACCGGCCGTCACAGCTCCACGCTGTGCCCTTCATACAGGGTGCCCGAACACACTGGGAGGAGAAACCCAAGACACCAAATATTACTGTGTACCTTCACCTATTTATAATGCAGAGGCAATCACTACAATGGCAAGCACTAATCAGCATTTGGGTATGCAAATGCACTCCAGAAATCAATGCATTAAACAGATACAAGGAGAGGAGTTGGGGAGGGGGGGAGGGGATCAAAATACAACAACCTTGAGTTTTGGGCATTGACTTTGTTACACAGGACCAACAGTAAAAAACAATCCACAACAAAATCAAACAAGCTCACATATACCTAAATCTTTGCCCAAGTCTGTCTAAGCCTAGATATACAGATTATGAATGGTAACAATCTTAGCCTGGGAACATTGACAATGAGTTGAGATTCGGTTCACTGTGGTCCAGATATGTAAGAGTGCCCACAGTAACTGCTGTCAACATCCCCATCTCGTCCAATATGCCAGTAAATCATGCAATACCCAAGCTCTTTACCTGGGAAAGAACAAAAAAGACCTGGATTCCTTCTTCTCACCAAGAGGGATGAAGAAATCTTCCAGAATGCCAACTACTACCTAAGTAAAATAAATGCCATGACAGCCTGCAGCTCCCCCAGCCCTCACATGCTTTTTCTTAGTTATAATTTTAGAAGGAAAGGGATATGTCTGTATTAAAAGTAGCAGAGCTCAGAGGGAGTAGATAAGTAGAGGAAAACGGTGCCGGGAACCCCAAATCCACCCACACACATTGCAAAGGCTTTGCTTCAGCTCTAGGCAGGAGGCCACGGATGAAAAGCCCATTAGCAGCTGAAGTGCACCAAGTAAACTCCTGAAACAGATATTCTGGCTTCGGTTCATCCCAAATGAATCCGGTTTGTGCTGTCTCCCCAGAATGCAAACCAAAGCATAAGTGGGGACGGGACAATGGCACGATTCCCTTCCAAGGTGGACTCCAGAACTAAGATGCCAGCAGAAATGGACCCAAGGGTAACAATAAAGAGTTCACTGACACAAAAATACAATTCAGCATACACGAACTGTATGCAGGCTGGCACAAGCTGGTTAAAGCTAGTACTGATACACTGGGTATATACAACTGCGATAACATTTGTCTTCCTTCTGCTCTTTGAGCATTAGATCTGTTATTTCCTTACACAAAATAGATCTTTTAAGAAACTAACGTCTTCTGTGAGGACAATCTAGCAGACGTCTCCAGCCACAAGGGCTACAGGACGGGCCAGACTACCCCGACATAATTTGGGCAACGATCAAACTGCCCGTTCCATGTTGCGTTTCATTTACTTGTAACAGAGCATGGAGTAATGCCACAGGACCTTGCAGGATCCCACATCTCAAAACAGCATGAGGGGAACCATTCAAAAAGCATTTGGTAGCTGACTGGCTGCGTTAAGACTGCCTTGTCCCACTAATGATTCTGGTTTTTGAACACAAGTCTAACCGAGAAAGGACAATTGAAACTTGTTCTAAAACACAGAGCACATCACCACCATGATATGGTTTACAAGATTCCTGCTCTTGTTTTCATACCCGTGTTGCTCCCCAGACTCAGTACTGAGACATTATTTTTAATTATAAACAATCTAAGGTTGTTATAGGCTGGCCTTTGTGCTGGTGAAAAAAAAAAAAATCTTTAACAAAACAGAATTTCTACTTTACTGGACAAATACACCAAAAGAAATTGTGGCATCTTGGTGGGTTGCTAAGCAACCAAGAGCTCCAGTGTCACTTGTTTGTGATCAATTCAAGTCATTCATCAGGCTCTGAAGCACCAGCTCAGGAATTCCAACAAATCTGCGCCTTGGGAAAGCCACCGGGACTTCCTGCCACACAATAACACTTTCTTTCCTCGAAGATAAACTTTGTAGATGTTCTTTTGATCTGTGCGGTACGTTAATTCATTATTCTTAACATACTGCTAATGGGAAAAGCTATAATTAACTAACTACAGAATTGTAACGCATGCAAGATAAACTGAACTAATTAGTAGTGTTTAAAGTAGTCCCTGTCCTCTCCCACTGGGGAAAGGAGCGGATCCTTTCCTATCACAAGAGCAACTGTCCGCAGCGTGGTTTTAGGTACTGTATGGCTACCTTTTTTTTTTTTTCCCTCCATTTTTCCTCCCAAACATAAATGAGAAAGTCTATTTTTATTGGCAAACAAAACGGGTACAATCCAAGCCACTTGAGGTCCATACACATGTGGTGAATAATGTAATATTTCATTTAAATGAAGGTTTATCTGATGGGTTTCCTGGAATAAAGAAGTAAACTGTTATATTTTTATTCAATAAGTTTAATTACTGAAGTGATACATACTAAATGTCCATAATAATTACACTGTCTCACTCTGAGCATGAGCTAAATGTAATCAAATTGTATATAGCTGAAGTACAGTCTCTTTATTCCAGCTTCCTATTCAGAGTTCATTTTACTCTTATTTTGATAAAAAGCAATAGTAAATTGCAAGAGTTCAGAGAACAAACTGGTTTAAAAGCTGTGTGCCGCATATGGCAAAACTTCTCCAAGTCTTCAATTGCTGATAGGATTGTTTCACTAAGGCTATTTAATGATACTTTCAGGTATATTGTGCAATATTCCTGGAGGAACTCCATTACCTCCTGCAAACCTTGGTATCTTATCTTTTGCACCTTATTTTAATGCAACATAGTCTGGGCTTGCAGTTCTTCTGCAAGCCAGACTCCACTGACAGCAGATGCTCGGCCTAAGTAACGACCACAGAAACTGACTAACTAGAATTTTCTAATTTTTTAATGATCCATTGGGAAAGATGTTGTTTAGTTTGGGTTGGGTTTTTTCGGAAAGACAAAAAAAAAAAAATTCATTACTTTTGAGCAACAGGAAAAGTGTTAGCACAGCAGTAGTCCTGCACTCTAATACCTCATGTCAGTAAAAGCCAAGCAGAGGATCACGGGAGGCAACGGGCAAAGGCTCATGTGCACAGCGCCAACACGACAATGCCACACGTGTGTTCACAAATGGGCAAAAATTACAAATTGATTTTAAGATGCAGCTTTTTCCCCCATCTCCTTACCTCAAACCTGCAGCTAAACTCATAATATTTATTACTCATTGCTTGTAGAAGGGTATTTGGGAGAGCTGCATAACACCTACTTAACTCAGTCATATCAAAAAAGCCCTTGACAATCAAACGCAAATACCACCTGTCAAGTCTCCGGTGAAATTTTCCAAAACATGTTTCAAGCAAAAGTACTCCTAGGTAGCGCTGCAGATGAATTCACTTCCTCTCTATCTGCTGAGCTATGGTTGAATACCTGCATGTTATCCAACACACCATCGTTTAGCTCCTTCCTACCCAAAATTAAGCAGCAAAGTAACATTAGTCATAGGAGTGATAGATGAAAAGGCAATTCACATTTATTGTGTCTGACTATTAGAAAACAGAATCCCCTTTCATTACGAAAACCTGAACGTAGCTGAGATCAGTGATGCTCTGGTTGTGCAAATTAATAGCAGACAGCACACGACGCTGAGGTTTAAAGATTCTTCCAGCTCTCCTGGAGCACAACACAACCACATCGCCTCCCCAGAAAAAAAAAACAAACAAACAAACAAAAAACCTGAGGACATTTGTAATTTGTTAAGTATTGCAGGGGAAAAAAAAAAAGAAAACAAAAAAAGATAAAACAGTCCCCGAAATCATTAGGAAGAAGAAACAAGTGTTTGCCACAGATGGATACCATCCAGGCTTGCAAACTTGAACCCACCCAAAACACGAGGCTGAGCGAGACCACTGCCACCGTGACTTTGCCTCCCCGGACCCCTCCTTCCCCCCTCCCCCGGGGCTCCGCACCCCCTTGCAAACTTTCCGCGGCCAGCGGCTGCTCCGCCCGCCGCGCCGGGACGGGTTCCCCCGTTCGGGGGAGCCCCGGGAGGGCCGGGACCCGGCCCCAGGGGACTTCCCCCCCGGCTCCCTCCCGGCAGCTCCTCGGGGCTGAGCCCTGCTCGGTCCCTTCATTGCTTTGAAGGGCGAAACCCGGCGCCCGCGGTGCG